>VYXC01001798.1:158452-349877 GCA_013397175.1 Platysteira castanea | reverse complement strand
CGCCCCGCCCCGCGCCGCCGCCGCCGCCCCGGAGCGGCCCTGACCCCTGACTCTCGCATTCCTCCGGCTGCGCCCCCCCAGCGCACACTCTCGCCCCCTCCTCCCCTCACGGTTTTTTATTTTTCGTCTTGATGTGTTTTAAATGTGAGTCCCCGCCGCTGCCAGCGCTCCCGGCCGCCCCCCGCCCCCGGCAGCGCGTTATTCCGAGGCGGGCGGCGGGTCCGGCGGGAAGGGGCGAGGGGGGCAGCGGGGTGGTTGCCAGGGGCGTTCGGGGGAATCCGCTATTTCCCCTCCCCTGTGCTCCCCGCTCGCCCCCCGTCCCTCCCGCGGGCACAGGGGACGCGGGGCGGGTGGATCGGGGTGGCGCGGGGTACCCGGTGTACGGCGGCGAACGGTCCCGGCGCTTTGGTACCACCGAAAAAGGTATAATTACACTACCGGGTATAAATTGACTCTGTGTACCACTGAATCATACTGAATATTTGTAATGTGTTCCTTCCCTAATAGATGCTCTCTATGAATAGAGAGAGTGCCTGTTTACTCTGAAATACTTGGCACAGCGAGTGGAGTCTGAAGCATGGAAGAAGTGGCTATTATTTTCCCACTGCCTGTGTGCAGCTGTCATTTCTGAGCAACACGTTCCTCGCACATCCTTGCTTCCCAACTTTGCTGATGGTCCGCCCCAGGATTACAAGAAGAAGAGAATGGCATGCCGCCGCACTCAGCCAAAACCTTAACACTGTGGTTTGTATTTGTATTGAACCCAAGACCTAAGCATTGTAGGTGTATTAAGTCATTGCAGATAACTGCTATAATTCTTGTTGTTTTTTTTTTTTTTTAACCAGGAGGATGGCTCTTCCCCCGCCTCCTATGTATGATTTGAATATTCAGTGATGTCATGTTGTTTGACCTCCGCTTTAACGCAAGGAATGCCAATGTTTTGGCTTTTGACCTGTGGAAGTATGTCAGTGTTTAGTAAGAGAGACCGGCTTACTGCATCACATTAAGCAATCTGAAATCTAGTAGTTACCTTAAGAGATCTCATCTTTTGTATGCAGGCTTTCCCCCACTACCATTCCCCCTCACCCCCCACTTCTTTCCATCCCTCCATGTGTAGGCATACTTCCATGCTATGATGCAGCAATATGTATGCACCAGATTCATGAGGGGAAAAGAAGGTCTTCCATGTAATGCCCCAGTAGGACCATTGTACTGTAAAACTGTTACTTATATTCTGCCAGCACTGTACTATGTCTGGTAAAGTCATTTGGATGTCATTTCGTCTACTTGAAATTCTCCATTAGAAGAAATGAGATTGGCTCTGAAAGAAAAAATAAATCCCAGAGGAACAGTTATGGTAAATAATATATGTTCCCAAAACCATGAGGTCTCCTAAAATCTGTATTTACTTGAAGGACTCCAGTGGCCTCAGTGCTGGGTAAATAGTATGTGTACCAAACTATGTATGACATGCATACCAAAATGCAAATGTAACCAGGTAAACAGAATGCCTTTTTTAAATGCCTAAATATGGTAGGAGAACATCAGAGAGAGAGAGAGGCTCTAGACATGTTTTATAACTTTCCATGTAAGAGGTTTTTTCAGAGATACAATTTTATTAAACAAAACCTAAGAATCTCACTGACAGAAAAAGTATGTTTAAAAGTAACAAACTACCAGAAAGCCAGGAAATCCAAAATTAAAGGATAAATCTGTCCTAAGTCCTCCCATTGCAGGCCAAGTACAGCAAGCCCCATACACTTGCTGCCCTGAGAAAAACGACTTGAATAGGTGTTTGAATTCAGAACTAATTCTCGTCTTGCACCACTGTGGATCAGACATTAGCCCACTAAATTACAAGTCGTACCAGCACATGCAGGTGGGTAAGAATCAGAGTCCATAGGAGTGCCTTTTGGTCATCTTGGTTTCTGTGTTCCTAGGTGTGTCACAATGGGTACCTCATTTGTGCGTGTGTATGTACATGAAGGGAACCTGGAAGCAAAAGCAGTTCTTTCAGACCCCAGTCAGTCAGCTTATCCTTTCTGATGACATTCCCAGAATCCTCAAGCTTGGATGAGACCTTCAAGATCATTTAGTCCAACTGGCAATGTGACACCACCATAATCATCCCTAAACTATATCCCTGGATGCCACATCCAGGTGTCTCTTGAGTAGGCCACAGGTTGGAGAAGTAAATCTTGGCATTGATATATAAAATGGTTAAAATGCACTAATTTTGACTTCCATGCAGGTGTTTATACAGCACATGCTTTTAAGATAGTATATTTTTTCTGCTGAAACTAGGAATTCACTACACCGGCCTTGCAGACTTGTTTACACAGCTATATACGGTATGTGTGTGTCTACATCAGCTTCATTTGGTGAAGTCTTGTAAAATGTACAGGTGTGGATTGCTGCATTCCTCTCTTCTGTTTTTCCTTCTTTTTTTTTTTTTTCTGCTTCCCCCCAAAAAGTCACTTGATCAGGTATCAGACATAGTGAAAACCTGGCAAGACTACAGGAAAGTGGCTAGACTTGGAGTGTTTGTGTACTTAAAGAAAGAATCTTGCACATTTTCAACTTTCAGTCACAGATATTTTTTTATAAGAGCAATTGGAGGTCTGAGCCAGCCCTCAAAGCGGAAATCAAAAGCTCCCAGAGAAACATACCCGAGGAATGTGAATCTGATCCAACAACCATACGCAATGCACATACAGTACTGTCAGTCTTATAGGAAGTCTTGCCATATATGGACAACTGGACCCTGAGCTGTTTATCATCACGATAGGCTTGTAGCTGGCTTCAGACATTTCTGGCTTGCCTCAGGTTTAGTGTGCCAATTAGTTCCTTTCCCAAAATGCTCACCAGGATATTTCTTTAAAATTGTAATAAATATATCTCAGAATTCTGAGAGGTCTGGTTAAAGTTACGTTAGGAAGCTTTTGCTTAAAATGCAGATTCCAAGAAAGACTTACTCTGCTAGCTCAGAAATAGACACGGAATGAAAATAAAGTGATTTATTCCATCATGAATGTGGTTGCGTGGTATTTCTCTTTCTTAGAAATTATCTGGTAGCTTATTCTACATATCTGTTGGCATAGGAAGGGCTCTGCAGTAGACCACTTGCTGAACTTTTACTCATCCTTTTCTGGGGAGATGCGTGAGCTCATGAATCAACAAAGGCAAAGCAAAGACTAAATTTCCCAGGATCTGTCAAGCAACTTATCCATGTTGTGTGATTTGTACTGCTTCGTTAGAGTGATACAAAGCCTTTCACCTTGGAGCCGTGACAGTGCAAGTCAACTAATCTTAGTAATGAGAGCCATTAGCTCTTCTCTAAAGTGAACCAGAATAAGAAGGCTGGGAGGGGCAGTGGATGGCATAAGGCCTATAGAAATGTTTGCCGCTGAACTGGTGGACCTAGTCCAAATTCCTCAAGATACTGGTTCAGATTCTCTGCTAGCATCAGTTGGGCAGTTCACTAAATGCACTGTTGGCCATCCAGATACTGGGACTTGAAAAGTCCAAGTCCGTTGGGCTAAAGCAAAATCGTCAGATGCAATTCCCGTTAGCAGACCTGAGTTTTGTTGTTTTCTGTAATGTCATTCTTTATGTGTTAACATGCAATATTTCATTACTTCTAGAGTCACTGAGAATGCTGCTTTAAGCACTTGGCTTTATTCTTAAAAAGTAACGAGTTTTTGTGAATGTGTGTGGTCTTCAACCAGCAAAGTGATTACTAGAAGTAGAATAAATGGGTATTCAATGCATGTGTAAAACTATTTGTACGAAAGTGAGATTATAAGTAGTGTGAAGCCAAGTGTCCTTTACCTACTGAGCCTCAGATTCAGTTTATCTGATTTTATTCTGAAAAATTTGCCATAGATCTGGTCTTAAAACCACTGTAGGAGTAGCTGTGTCCTGAGTTTTTGTGGGGAAACGTAGAGTCCTTCCGCAGCTCACAAAAGTGAGTAAGGAGGGAGGAGGCTTTCACTTGTTTATTTCTCTGATTTGACTGAGGTTTGCAACCTCTTGCTGTAGTCAGTCAACTGGTGTAGGACTGCAGTGAGTCACTAACCACTCCTTTGACAATTGTCCCATAAATGGTTAACAATTCATAAAAAGTTTGTGTTGCTGGCTGGAGAGGAAATGTGGCCAGAGACTGACTCAGAACATGCACCAGAAATCCTTGTGAGATTCTCAGAGGAACCACGTGGAAAACAGCTGGACGAACACTTCCTCCCACTCTGTCGTGGATTATGTGGGCAGGAATGAATCAGATCTGCTTAGTCTACAATGCATGTGATCTTGTTTTCAGTTTTTCAACCTGCTTTTTTCAGGAGCTGTCAGTGTAAGTTTTGAGGGTTTGTGGGTTTTTTCCCTCCCCAAGCTGAGACATCGATGTTTAATTAAGATTTGACCAAATTAGGGACTTCCCTTAACAAATGCAGTTTGATTTGCCATAAACTATGTGATCTCTTTAACTTATATTGTAGCTGCTGTGGAGTAGAGGCCTGGGGAGAATCCTGTGGGATACATTTTCCATGTTGTCTCATAGGATAGGGTCAATACTTGTACATGGGTGACAAATAGAGTGGTTTCTTTGGGGAGAAAAGAAAAGAGAGAAATGTCCCCTATTTTTGATGCAACCACAGCTCACTGACTTTGGTGTAGTAGGCTTTTCTGTTAGCACAGTCCTTCCAGAGAAAGTGGAGGAACTGGCTTATTGTGTAGGTCTGTAATGCCTCTGGAGGACTTCATAAGCACACAGCATCGGCTGACCTGCAAAAGAACATAATGTCCTCAACACATCAGCACCAGATTTTGGAGATTGTATGATTTTTCAGGAAAATGGTTCCCCATGGTTCAGCTGCCAGCTAGGCTGTCTGTTTTTTCAGCAAGTGATGTGTGGTATGTGACCTGTGTAAATACATCTGTACAAGTGACGCAGACAGGGAAACTAGGATGTAACCTACAACAGCCAAGGTGGCTTCCTTATTGACCCACGGATGTGTGTGAAATTTAGCAACTACTGGGCCAGGTCTGAAAAACATCTTAGACTGCTAATCCTTCTGGTGTTGGTGGGAAATTCTCTGTCAGACCATTTTTCACATGGAGACGAGAAAAGCAGATACTCCAAGAAACGTGCATTGTTAGGGAAGTGGGGACATGTTTAAAATATTTTGATTTCCTGCAGGAACTAATTGAGGAAACCTGTTTGTTTTAAACATCAATGGTCCCAGGTCTAGAGTTTACAACCACGTTGCCACAGATGTCTTATTGATGGGTGGCTTTTAAGTAACAAGCATGATGTTGTAAAAGTGGTAGGACTTTCACTAACAGCAAGTGTTTCTGAGCATATTACTCCATTTATAACCTTTTAATTAAAGGGTTTTAAATAGAAATCAAGGTTAGATTTTTACTGTATGGTGTTTGTTTTGACCATTTTGGACAATGGGATCTTTGTGAAGATTGAGCCTAAGAAGTTATTTGTGGTGCATTTCTTTTGAGGAAGTTATCCAGGATGGATCTTGTGGAAAAGTCTAACCTTAATAGCATGGTAGATCTGTATGATTATTTAAGATTCAATTATGACATGGGATGAAAAGACAGTTCATCAACTGCCTTTTTTTGTTGCCCAAGCTTTGCAAGGTATTTGAAAATCTTAAATCTGTCCTAAACACCATTCCTCTGTGAGTTATAAACTTTGCAATAAAAATTTCAGGTGAGTTTTAAAACCATATGTGAACTAGCCTCCTTATGTCACTCACAAGATACAGAGGGTTGATTTTCAAATTCCCTGGGAACAGTTTTCTTATTTTACCTTCTTAAATTCAGTGACACCTCACCTAGGCCTTCACATATCTTTATTTTTCTTTATCAAGGGCTTGCAACGAGTGACGGTGGAGTATGGGACTTGGGAATTGCACTTTCTATTTCTTTTTTGCCATCAAGCTGCCACAGGGGGGAGTAGAAGTTTGGAAAGGACCGTGCTTCCCAAGAAGCCACTGAGGCAAGTGCTGTACTCGTGTGTACCCTGGCCAGTCTCTCATGGCGAGAAAAGCAGGGGCAAAAGAGGAGTGGATGTTCTAGGAATGAAAGGGTTGGTTAGAGAAAGGAGCTGGAGGGTTTCTGCAGCTGGGACAAGCTGAATGGTTCACTGCTTTGCAAAACCACGCTGTTTTTCTTATTCATTCCTACCAGCTTTTCTGTCCAGATATAAGGAGAATGTGACTGAATTGTTTTTCTGCCTCAGGAGGGAATATGACATGTGGGAATTGTAAAGTACTTGCAAAATCCCTGCCAGTCAGACAAATGGCTTTTCCCACATTAGGGCTATTGGCTAATGAAGAAAAAAATGCTAGGCAGAGGCAAGGCAGAGGACACAGCGAGGAAAAGTTTTGCCAACCTGATAGAAAAGAGTTGTTTTTGTGGGACTGTTAGAGTTGGTGAAATCCACCCTGTCTGCTTCACGATGAGTAACTGGACTCTCTATGGGTCCTATGCAGCCAGGATGGGGAAGGGGGATGTCTTCCTCACACCTTGGCCCTGGCTGTGGGGTTGCTCACTTGTCCCCTGTGTGACCACAGCTGCTCTTGCAATGCACAGTCTGAAGCAGTAGTGCAGCTGTCAGCCACCACCCTGCTCTGCTGAAGGGTTTGGTACAGTAGTTCAGAGGAGGGATGTGGGCAGAGATGGGGTTATAAGAGAGGGAGTTGAAGGAGTGGGCTGGGATTTTGGAGTAATGCAATATAACAAGAGGGTGGAAGGGCACTTATCACTCCTGTTACCTTCTCACCCATGTGCGGTATTTGAGCATGTCCCCAGAGAAAACCAGCCAAGGTGCTGAGTGGGAAAGGCTAAAGAGGGCTGAAGAGAGAGGTGCACATGTGTTTGTGTGGGAAGGGTTGCGGTGGAGTGGGGTGGAACGGAGGAAGTGGAGAAAATGGTGTGTGAGGAGAGTGGTGTAGATGCACCAGCCAAGGATGAGGTGGGCTTGGCAGCTTCCTTCCCACTGCCTTTACAGCATTTCACCACCAAGAAACCGTGCTCAGGTCAGTTCAACCACGGGAAAACTCATTTGCCAGGAGAAGCGAGAGGTGTCTGCAGTGAAGTCTGGGTGCTCCTGTTTTCCACACCTTTGGAAGCCAGTCCTTGTTTTCTCTTGCCCTGCTGCACTCAGGAACAAGCTGCACTGAGGGGCACAGTGGAGACACTACAAGTGTCTCGCTTTTTGAGTCTGTGTTGAGGAGTTTTATCACTGCACAACCTAGTCAGTAATTTTTGGGAAAGAATGAAATAATTTTCAGGAACTTGTTAATGATCAGGAAAACAACTGAAAGGATGAACCAGGCACATTTTCTTTTATAAGTCCTCAAGATCTGAGTGCTCAGATCTGTAATGAGGTGGAGTAAGTGAGAATGAAGGAAGAATTAAAGGAGAAACTCATTCACGCTTCTGTAACCTATCATGAGAGATAACAGTAACACATGCTAAATGTGTTATTTTAGAATGCAGAGGAGAATATGTCAGGCAAGTCTTTTGGTTTTAATGGCAAAAATGGGTTGGGAAGGAAAACCATTCTTTGGTAATTTTTTTTTTTTTTTGTGCATTTTGTATATCTGTGATTCTTGGACTTTTGAGCTATCATCAAAAGGAGCCTGGGTGAAATCCACATTCTGTATGTTTAGCATATTGATAAATTCAGTGCCTGCACCACAGCCTTGTTCTCAACAGGTGCAAAAAAGGGAGAATTATTGGTCCAATTTCCAAATAAGACATAAGGAATTTATTTATGCTTTTGGGATTACTGTGTGCCTAGGTTTGAGTGGAACTTTGTTAGGTATAATGAAATTCTCAAGGAATGCAAGGCTGGTTTTGCTCAACAATAAACATCTAAGATTAAAAAAATATATATGTATTTTCCAAACTTGTGCCTAAACCTCAGGTTTCTTCTTTTTAATTAGGGTGGTTGTTGCAAATTCAGAAAGTTAACCAAACATAAAAATGCAAATAGAAAATGATAAAATTAAATAAATTCAAAGCAACTTTTAATTTTTCCCTTAGTTATGGAAGGGATTAAAGTCAGAAGCATCGTGAAGCTTGTACCAGTTTACTGCACTCACCTGGACTCTTGCAATAATAAAACCCTGGAGAGCACTGACCTGAGTCAGTGTCACAGTGTCATGAAACCTAGACCCTGTCAGAGTGCTTTTACAAAGCACAGTGTCAAGATATTAATTCTGGACATGGTGTGTGTGTTTCATAACATTTGAAGAATTAATACGTGTACAAAGACAAAACCAAGGGCAAAACCAGCATTAGGTGCTTTGTAATTCCAGTTTCTATGGGTTTTCCATTTTCATCACTTTATTCTTTTTAGGAAAGAAAAGAATAAGAGAGTAAGGAAGTTTGAGGGAAATTACAGCAATCTTTGTTGAGTCCAACACTTCTACTTGATGTGTCAGCCCTTCTGTTTTGACTCTTCATCGTGGTTTAGGATGAATGGACAGCATAGTCCCTGTAGTGTAATTGAATCATTCTTCTAGTTGAAAACTTATAGATGTGTGTTTCTGCAGCTAGAGGTCACGGGTTTGTTCCTGCAGAGACTTGATTTTACATTGTGTCCAGAGCTGATTCCTTGTGCACTTTTGACATTTCATTATATAATTGTGGCATGAGAAACACACATGCTGTATTTCAAGTCAAATTAGTTGAATAGATGAAGTGTCTAATTTTTATTTCTTGAAGGCCACCAGACCAAATCTTGCCAAATTTATGTTTTCACTCAAAATTCCTTAATTTTTCCTGCTTTTGCTTCAGGCCAACACAGAACAGTACATTCTCATCATTTAATCATAAGAAAATAATACTAATAATATGAAAACAAAAAAAAGCACCAAGGTAACAAGAAGATATTGTTCTACAGATATTTACCAAGAAAGCTAAGCAGGAACATAGTTCCAGGAGTTAAAACATATTTGATAATCCTAGAATAAGTGAACCAATGCATTAGAGTTTGGGGGAGAATTACAATGGGAAATAACAGCAAAGCTGGAGAGAAAAAAACCTCCCAAGGTTAAGACAGTAGAGTGCCCAGAATTTTTGTGAAGAACTGATGCTGGGATACTTCTGGTGAAAATAGACCCAGGGTGATCCTCTTGCGTAATGGCTGCTCTTGCTTGGAAGGAAGTTTTGAATTTGTTAGTAAGTGTAGGAGAGGAGATAATTGTTAGGCACAGTACAGCACCCTGCTGTAGATAGCTTCAGCAGACTGACCGTGGGGCAGTGGTGACTCTGCCTGACCAGCTCTAACATGTCATCCCCAGAGCATGAGGGGTAAAACTTTCTTCCTTGCCTGCCTCTGCCCTTTGCACCTTGCTAAGTATTCACTTACTTTTGCATCATTTGTGCATCAAATCCCTGTTCATTTTGGAAGCTTTCTCCTTTTCCTGACCACCATTTTCCCCGATTGAGTCCCAGTGCCTTTCACCACCTTTCTTCATTTTGTGTGTGCCTTCAGTGAACTGCGTCCTCTCGAGCACAGACATGAAGCTGGCTGTCACTCTTCACCACTGCAGCCCATGAGTGTCCTTTTCTGTCTTCAGAGCAATGCTCTCCTCCTCAGTAGGTGACTCCTTGGTCTGCCTCTGAGTATGAGCTGATAGTTAAGATTACCTTTGCTAGCCTAGGTGACAAGTTTTTATAAAACAATGTATAGGTGAATGTGGAAGACTTTTGGGAAGGCCATCAAGAGGTCTTGCAGATTTGTTTAGCCTGTACTGTAGCTTGGAGGATGTTGTTAAAGCAACTCTGCTTTCCAATCTGGAAAGGTCACTGTGTTTCTTTAGAATATTTTTGGAGATGTTTCTGTGGTTTGTCAGATCTAAAAATAAACTATGATCAACACACTTTAAATGATGACAGGATTTTTTCTTTTAAGAGTATATAAGGCACTTAGATATTTATTTTCCAGTTGGGGAACCAGTCAGAACTACAGACAAGCTATGAAAACCCCCTTCAGTATTCCAGGACTATTTTTTTGGTGTGTGTTCAAAATTGTGAGCATCTGCTTGCCTATCTGTTCATCTATCTTACGCAGTTTATAGAGCCTATCATTTTCTCAACTGAGAGACAAAGACACCAGGAACATTTCTAGTCTTTTCTCCTTACATTTCTAGGACAACTGGGGAGCTTTGATTGACCTTTTTTTTCATTAGAAAGAGAAATCCTGATGAAATAGATGCTGTGCATTGTTTGTGTTGATCTTCAGCAAAATGAAGCTAAGAAAAAATTCAGAATTCCTTTGCTCTGAAACATGTCAATGATTTGGTTTGATTTTGGAAGGGAGAAATGTTGAGGGAGTTTATTTCAAATCCTCTTTGTGTCAATGACCTACTGGTCTTGATTTTCCTCAAAAACACTTTTAAAATTTTCACTCGGAGTGACATTTTTTTAAATGTCTACCAATGTAAGTAGGGCTGCAGACATGTTTGGAAACCCAGTGTTCTTTAAAGAGCAGAAAAAACATTTTCTGGCCCACATCAGGGAACACTTAAAAGTATTCTATGATTTGTTTAGACTCATGAAAGCCTATTATGTAAAAGCAAATTTGGCAACACAGTTTTACCATTTTCTGTCACTGTAGTTGTTCCTAAACCAAATCCCATTGTGACTGTCTGCAGTACAGAGCCTTGGGTTTGGTAGTTCAAGGGGTCAGTGTTGGGTAGAGGCCACTGAGTCCAGCAGGTAGGGATCAGTCACTGATGAGTGCCTTGGAGACCTTCAGCCATCACTGTGCATTTTCTGCGCTTTCACGTGAGTCCTGTGCTTGAGTGTGCAGTTCAGTTGGCAGTGTGGGTGGAAGCTTTCCTGCCTGTAAAGAAACAGTAGTTGTGTGTTGTGCTATTTCTCTGCTGGAGTTGCAGGGGGAGTTTCTGAGGCACAGCTGCAGGGATTGGGTCCAGTGAGATCTTTGGAGACCCGAGGGTACCAAACTGTTGTCTGGTGGCACTCGCACACAAGGACCTTATCTCCCCTCACAGCTGCTTCAGGACCATTTTGTGTTTCTTGAGTTTAATCTAAGTGTCCTAACACTGAACAGCTCTCCAAACTAGTAGTAGTTGGGTTTCTGCCATAGTCCTCAAGCATGGCCCAGAAGGGTGATGTGCCAGCGACGTTTTCAGAGGGCTCTGGTGTGGACTGCATTGCTAGTGCCTGCAGGGCAGAGGGCTGCTGCAGGTTACTCCTTCAGGGGTTTTCCTGCCTTTCATAGCCAAGGGCAGTAGCATTCAGCACTTGTCAGTGTTACCAGCAGCTGCCCTTGTGGACTCCCTGCTTTGCAGAGCGGCATGGGGAAGAGCTGAGGGGGGAGCCTTATCTACCTGGTCCGCCACCTCCAGAGTACACAGGTTAGGAAAGTCACCCCTGCATTTAAAGAGAGAAGAAGAAGCAGCATGACCTCTCTATCTGTGCACTGATTTAAATCCCATCCTATTTTAAACCCCATTTTTGACAGCGAGTCTTATCTAAAACTGGCAGAAAAACAGAGGATGTTGCTTCTCATCAGGACAGAGCCTGCATTTAGCTTTCTTTCAAGTAGAGCAATAAAATATGGGAATAGACTTCAGCTTCCCATGTTTTAATTCTTGTTTTTTAATCCCTGTTTTCATTTTTGAAACTCTTTGGATCCAAAAAGACATTTTTTTCTCTTTCCACTTCTGATTTGTTTGTTGGACCACTGCCTGCTCACCCTATTCGGATGTCAAGAGACTCTCTATTTTTCCATTTCTGGAATAGTCATTCACGACTTAGTGTTTCTTGTGAAAACCCTCAGAATTTACAGTGTGTTTATTGGGCTCTCACCAACTGCAGTTTCTCTCTTGTAATATTTTGTTTCAAAGTTTCTCTCAGATACTGTTATATAGATTTGGGTCACAAAATAATTCTGTGGTAAGCCTAGGAGTTTGAGACCATCTTCCTAAAAGATCTAGCTAAAAAGCTAATTAAAATCTAAGGGATTTGTATAATTTGTTGAACTAGTAGGTTTGAGACATAATTGATGCGGTAAAACATTTTTAATAGTAAACTAATGTGCAAAGGATACCAGTTGTGTGCCATGTTGAGGGAATGCACAGAAAAACACAGCTTCTGTGTGAAGAGACCATTCTCAGGTCCAGATTTTGCCAATTGTGCTGCATAGATTTAGAGCAGGTTTGTGCAAAAGAACTTGTAAAATCTGGTAAAATAGGGGACAACCAATAGCCTGGGATGGATATTTCCTCAGAGTGCAGGTAAGTTGGTTTACTTTAGGGGTGTTGCAGTTGAAAGGAAGGCTGAGGAAGAAGAGATGCGTGGCATAAACTGGAGCAGAAGTAGCAAGAAAGTAAAATGCTGAGGGGGAAGTTCAACAAACTGTAGAGCAGAAAAACATATGGAGGAGTTACTGAAAGAGCAGACCATGGTGGGTTTTGTACCAGGACCCATTGCTGTTCTGCCCAACACCTAATTAGCCTGGTAAAGAGAAACATTAATGGACTTCACCGCTGACTTTTTTCGTTTTTACAGCTATGTAAATTGAAGGAAGCTGTAGAAGTAAATAGCTGGAATGTGCTACAAGTGTGTGAGGGGGCCAGGGCCACTGAATAGTGCAGTGAGGCAGGAGCAGTGGATGAAAACTGGTATACTCAGTCCATTAAATAAAAAATCTGCCAGATCAGACCTGTCCTATGACTCCATTTTTCATTTTACTTCCTTTCTCTCTCTCATTAAAGTGTACAGCTTTAGGGTAGATAGGCACTTTTGAGGGACAGGATCAGACAAGGAAAACTGCATATATGGTTTTGCTTGAGTGCTACTCTTTAAGCCTAATGACCTGGTTCATTGAAATATTGTAATAATTGTGTTTTAGACATAGCTTAGTTTTAAGCCTGGGCATGAAATAATTCTTTTCTAAAAATCAAGATTGTTTGTGAATCTTTCTTTTCCTGCTCTGGTTCTTGCTGAATTTTGTCCAGGATATCTCTGAAACTGTGAGCTCCACATATATCACAAGACAGCCTGTGCTCTGTGGCAGCTGTATGTCTAAGAAGAAAATGCTGGAGGAGATGGCTAAATGTGCATGCAGACTTCTGGGTGTTCATCAGCACAGATTCCAAACACCCTGTTCGATTGCTGATCACTGATTAGCAGCACAGACAAGACAGATACCTTTAACCACTAAAAGTTATCCCTCTTCCGCTCTCACCGTCTCTCTAGACTAGACTTTTGTAAACAGCCAGATGCAGATTTGTTTCCAGATATCTCACAATCCAGATTTTGGTCCCAACGATAGTTATTTAAAATCCATTTAGACTCTCTTGAAAGATGGATTTATAAGGAAAATGTTGACAGATCCTGGCCTCTTGCCTCACTGGTGGGAGCCATGATAATATTGATTTCCTCTAGTAGTCTTCTATCAAATGTTCAAAGCAGCCTTTTTTCCTTCGGTGCAAACATCAAAAATGTGGACAGTTTTGTTTTCCTAAACTTGGACAACATCTGTGTTTCCACCATTTCTGTGGGAATGCACTACACCACTTCCCAATTTCATTAAAAATCACCTTTTTGGCTAAAGTGTGTGTCATTGTAAGCACTTTCACTCTGTGTCATGTATCTTGTTCTAGGAAACTGAGTCTGCCTTTTTCATTCCTCCAGGACTTTCTTCATGTGAGGAGTACAGATGACAACTGTGTTTTTTTCCCTCAGAGTGCCTTCAAGTTGTTTGTCTTCCTAACCTAGACATCTGATGTGTTTCTGAGTAGTTAAAGACTCTCAGTGATAGTAAGGTTTTACTGATACTTATGTTGGTTGTTGACCCAAACCAAAATCAGTGATGATTATAGTGAGCTCTGACATCTGGAAAAAGTTATGCTGAGGCCTGGCTGCAGTTTAGTTCTTTACCTTTCGGGACAAGCCTCTTGCATTTGGTCTGGGTTGGAAATCTCGAAATCAGATTTGGATGTGCATGTAGAAAGAAGACTCTAAGAGAAAATGGAGAAAATGCAGAAGGATCTCACTATTTCCATTGTTGCATTTTTAAATTCTGCCCAGCTGAAAGGAAGGCACCCATCTAATGTCAGTGTAAAGGCTTGTCAGTGCAAGGTAAAAGCTGCATGTTATAATGTGTATCCATGTTCTATGAGCAATTTGTTCATAAAGCAGTCTTCAGTGCCTGACAGGAAGACTGAGGAAAGATATGTGCTGGCTCATCCGATCCCTCTCAGACCAATAAAGTGCTTTCCAAAGAAGGAACTAGTCTTCTCCGAGCCAGAGAAGGGCAAAAGTTACAATCCTCTCAAAGTTTTACTCAAGAGTTTGGGAAAGGGCTTGGCCTTGCCTACATGCCTCTCCTCACAAATGGAAATAGGCAGCCCATCTGAGGGAGTGGCCTTATTTACATGGAAACTGTTTCAAGTAAGAAGAGAAGGCTGGCCCACCAGAGGTGTGGTTTTATTTACATCCATGCTCTTCCCTTATGACTGGAGTGTGTCTGGAAGGTGTGGTCTCATTTACATCCCGCCTCAACTGCCTCTGGCTTCTCTGGATTCAACCCTTGCCTGTGGCTGGAAAAGGAACTCCTGCAAGCAGAATAAACAGCTGTGTGAAAAACATGATTTTTCTGCCTCTGTTTCGTCAGTGTATGTATTCCTACTGGTATGTACCTGAAAAGGGAAGGCCATGTTCCTGGGGAGAGAGCTTTGCGTCTTCACAGGTGTGTGTATGTATGTTCATGTGTGTGTATGTGCTTGAAATACCAAGATGAACACATTGGGTTTTGTGCTGCCCTGAGTGTTGGAAGGTGCTAGAGCTCTTTCTGAAGAAAGGTAAGAAAAATCAGTTCTTCAAAATGGCGTTTTTTGGTTTTTTTGGTTGTTTTTTTTTTTAGGTGCATATGCAACTTTTTAAAGGTGCTGCTGACAGCCCTGGAAGAAGGTCCATCTTTGGGGTGTGTGTGTGCGTGCATGTGTGATAGTTCATGTAGTCACTTGCATCAAAGCAAAGCCAACATAAACATGGTAGTAGCGTCTCACATAATCTCTGAACCAGGATGGCAGGTTACAGCAAAGGACATGCTGGGCAGTCAGGCACTGGCTATGGTACATGCAGCTGCCCTTCAACATTCAGTCCCTTCCTCTACGTGTGTATGGTGTGCATTCAACTGCAGAGGCTACGCTGCCTTAGGTCAGGAGGCAATTCAATACCGGCCTCGTTCGGTATTAACTTGGGGATGCAGGTATACTTGTAGCAGAAAGTGGACTGGAGGAACTCTTGCATGTGGGTTGTGGAGCATCCAGAAAGCCTTCAAGTTGCTGTTGACTTGGTTGGATTGAATTTACTGGGATTGCTCTAGTCCTTCCCTATTTTTCTTCTTCCATCCACAGCTTATCGGGCACCATCTTTGTTAGTTCCAGGCAATAAGAAAGACAGAGGGTATAACAGGTAGTTTGCTGATTTTTCTCTTCGTTTTCTAAAAAGGAAATTAAAATATCTTGAATCTACAACACCTTGACAATTGGTCTAGATGCACGTACATTTAGTGTTATTTTAACTGAGAACAGAGCTGCGGGTGGAAAGTGGACAGAGAGCCCCTTCAGCGTGAAGCCCTGATGTGTGAAGGTGTCCAAAAGCACTGGATGCTGAAGGAGCTGTGACCAACGCACTGGGACTGGCTGCCCCTGCCATGTTCTGGGGTTACTGTGCCGTGACATGCTGGTGCTTAGCACAAGAACAAGGCACTGCCAAGAAGCCTTGTGTGGGGATGGGCAGGTCACAATCCATTTCTCTGATTCTTCCTGCTGCCTCTGCTGTATCTGATGATAGTCCTCTAACTCATGGCAAACATCTAGGCATGACAGCCTAAAGGTACTAATATTTTCAAGTTAGACTCAGGACAGTTTTTCAGCTTTAGATATCTCTGAATACCTTTATAAACACCTGACAATGACCTCGTTTTCCTGCAGAAACTTGGTGGAACTGGAAATCTAGCTATCTGCCACACTCTGGTTTAGGAGATGAAAGTTAATAAAAAATTTCCTCTCTTTTTTGTAACCAAGGCAGGCTGAGGTGCACAAAAATAATTGCATGCCGGTCCACTGCAGGAGGAAAAGTGTCTGGCACGGTGTCCCTGGATTGCAGACAGGCAGGAGAGCCAGAATGTTTGTTGTCAGGATCCCTTGCACGTACTCTGGAGCCACAGCTGAAATTTTTAAGTTACACACACACATTGCACCACCCGTGGAGACACGTCCTCCAGATGATGTAAACCAAGTGAGTGGTGCATGTTGAGGACAGCGTTGTACAGAGACCTTTATACACCTGAGGCTCTGACTGGTCTAAACTGCCATGGCAGAGCTGTGTAAGTTAGCTTGGACTGTGTGCTACGCTGTTCTGCTTCTTTGGAGCCAAACTAGGATGTTTAAATAAGGCTTCTGAATCTCTACACTGCCTCGCATTCATGGCTTAGACTGAACTAAGAGACATATACCTCATTTTTAAAATTGGCGTAGGTTTCAAAACACAAGGGTGCTTTATAAAATTCTCTGGCTTCTTGATCTTCCTCTCCTCCTTGAATGTTCTTCCTCAGGCTTAGCTTCCCTCCTTCGTCCCCAGCATTGCGCCTGAGCAAACACTGGTTACATCTCTGTGGGCAAGGGAAGGTGTCTGCCCCCTAAGGCAGCTCTCTGGTGAACGTCCAGCAGCTGTTCTCTGTCTCCTGACGGACGTGATAACCCTTCAGCTGCTGTGCATACACCAAAATAGATTGTTTCTCCTGTCAGAGGAAAAGAGAGCAAGCGTATAACTTAAGGAAAAGGGATCCAATGGGAGATAAGAGTGTAGGAGACATTACTGCAGTTCTATATTTGGAATCGGTTACGTATGTGTGTGGTAACCCAAATGATGGGTGGACTGCACTTTCTCATTACCAAAATTACATTTCCTTTCATAGCTAGGGTTGGGGATGCATCCAGACGTTGCAGAACACATCAGTAGATTTAGTGTGGCTTACTCAGTCTCCATTTATCAGACTGTATCCCAGTTATGTTGCATTTAGGAAACAGAATAATTTTCTGGTTATAGCACATGGAATTTGTGGCATTCTAATCCTAGTCATCCTGCTGTATGACCTTGGAGAAGTTGTTTTACTACTCTTTGATGGTAAAAAATTAACTCACCCCATGGATGGATTTTAATACCATGCCAGGTTTAAAAAAAATCTGAAGCTAAAGTTAGCCTTCTAAATCCATATTTAGGGGCTAAATGCGATGACTTGTTTCCAAAATCCTGAGCGCCCAGCAACTGTCTCCTGCTGAGGCCAGCTAGAGATTTTGGGTGTTCAGCAGTCTGAAACATGGAGCAAAAGAAGAGTGAAAGCAGCTGCTTGTGTGCGCATGAAGAGAAACTCACTGATGTGGTGTGGTGAAACAGGGACAGCAGTCTGTCTTTCCTGAGTGGTTGTCACAGTCACAGCAGTGGGGAGATGTAGGTGGGATTAAGCTCACTAATTTTGTTGTCTAAAAGTGGAATGTCTGCCTTAGGCTGGCTGTTCAAGAGCTCTTTAGCAGATCCCTTAGTTCAGTGAATCCAGAACAGCTCTCAGTCAGGACAGATGAGCCTCCCCTGATGTGCCATTCTGCCCAGCTGTCTGGATGTGGGATGAATTATCCTCTGGAGATGCTCATCTCTGTCCATGGAGTTAAGCACTTCATGAATGTTTAGGTGGCATGCTTGGGCTCTGCTGACTGTAAAGTCAGCGGGTGACTTACAGTGCATTAGTTAAGTCCAAGAGTGTGTCAGAGCTGCCCATAGCTGCAGAGAATGGTGAAACTCTATCACAGGCCTGAGGAGTTTGCTTGTGAAAGTTAGGAACAAGTGAAAGCAGGGAGAAATAGTTGAGCCTTGTAAGGAAAAGGAAACATAAACTTGACTGTAGTCATTGAAAACCTATTCCACATTGATGGCATGGTTTGTTTCCACTGGAGAGCTTTGTTCTGTGTTTGAGGTGGAAGATTAATTTTCCCACGGGAGAAATGAGCTTTGAATAAGTCAGCTAAAATGGATTGTTCTTATGTGCACCACACATCTATAGGAGAAACAGAAGACGTTTACATGCTCCCTGAGGAGGAACTATGACAAGCAGACAATTAACCAATTCCCCCGGATCCCCAGATTTAAAGAACCACGTAATGGCTTAATTGAGTTGAGTTGCTGAGAGTGCAGCGCTGCACTGAGATTCGTGCTGTGAAGTGCGCGATTCCCAGAGGCATCCATCAGGTTTTAAAGAATTGACTTTCCATGCTAATTGACCCAGATGTGCTTGGTTTTACCTCACAATCTCCACTTCATTCAATTACTGTTAAAGAGAAGGGAATGAGAAAAAAGGGGACTCCATTTGTCTCATTTATTATATTAAAAGGAAGCTTTCCTAAAGCAAAATTTTGTAGTGTTGAACAAACCATTCAACTTCAATTGGAGCAGCATTTATTTCACTTATAAAATTTTATTTTTATTTCCTGAATGACTGAGCATGTATTTTTCAGGGAGTGGAGAATATTAGTTAAGCCACTCTACTTGGCAAAGTAAGAGTAAGCATAATCACCAGAAGAAATGAGGGCAGTACACGTGGAAGGACGGTGTCTCATCTGTCTGACCAGGCACGGCTGAGCAGAACAGGATGAGGGTTGAGGACTGTCATGCCTTGGTGCAGTGCTAGTCTACCCAGGCAATCAATAAATGAAGAAAAAAGTCATGTTTTAGCTATTTATATCTGCTGGAAGGCAAGGAGACAAGTTTGAGAAATAGGCTTTGCAATGTGAATCAGCTGCTGAACTCTTACATGTACCAGGCCAGTAGATACCTCATTTTGGCAAGATATGGTCATCTTTTATGTGTGTGTAAATGACCCTGGAGTGCACAGAGCAATTAGTGTAAGACTGAGGTTCCCAGTGCATTCTGTGTGTGTGCAGAACCTGGCTTTTGTTTCTGGTCAATTACCAATGCTTAATTCATTTACAAGTCAAGTATATCTGTGTGGTAGGGAATGAGTCTACCTCTGTAGCTACATTCCTGGAATACCAGTGGAGGCATTTTTCTGTAAGGATGCTGCTCTCTACCTGGTAAATGACTTCAAGCTTATCTCAAAGAGCGCCAGCAAGAGTTATGTCGAGGAACTTCTGTACACTCATATTTAAACAGGCTGTGTATCCCTGAAATTAGCGTAGTTCATCTGAGTTTACACAGTTGTTAGGGGAGCAGAATTTAGCCCGATGCTTGTGATAAGCCATGTTTTGTACCATCCAGTCAAGTTATGGAGCTCTGTTGTGAAGTGAAGGTGTTCAAGAAGTTTGCTTCTTTGCTAGGAGTTGTATGCCATATATGGTCAGCTGGTTTTTGCTGCTGTTTTCTTTTTTTTTTAACTTAAGAAGGCTCGCCTCCAAACTGCTGAATCATATTGCAACCATAGACCCGGTGATTTTTCAGAATTTGAATCATAGCTGGGCTCCCTGGATATCAAGCTGTGAAGCCACACGTGGGCTCAGCAGTTTGGCAACCACCAAGTACAGCTTTGGCAGCATTATATTCACAGTCCAGATGCTGGATGGTTCAGCCACAGCACACAGCATGCTAGAAAGAAGCAACAGCATGACTCAAAATTGCTGTTTACTTAATTTAAATACCATTGTACTGTTCTCAGTGATTAACCTGGATATTAAGAACCAGACTGCTTTAGATCTGAATTCCGTCCCAGAAGAAAGTCTCATGTAACAATCCCATATAAAGTGAGAAACCTTTTTTTGGGTGTTTTGGTGTTGTTTTCTTCCTGCATAATGTCTCACATAAATGTCTTCTGTGAGAATCTGTCCTAGTTAGAGCCACTTCGGAAGTCAGCTATAGATATATCAGGATTACCAAAAAGCGCCAAGGTCCTGTGAAACCTGGTCTGAGGAAATAACAAAGTCAGGGAGATCTGGAAATATAATATGATCATGTTTTGACTTAATGTTCTGCTTTTACCTTACAAGCTGCAGTGATTAATTGCTTGGCAATAATTAGGAAAGATAGAGGCAATCCTCATCAAAGCAGGGTTCTTCTTTAAAACTTCTGCAGACTTACTCAGTTGAGCTATTTCTTGCACGTGCTTCATTTTAAATAATGCTCTGTATTTAAATGGTGTGCTTTGAACTTTTTGAAGTTTTGTGCATGTGATACAAGAAACTAAGGAGAGTCTTGGTAATTTGATTCCTTTATCAAAATTTCTTAAGGAGTAGAGAATTTAGTCTGTGAAAACAGCTACTGTTGTTTTGCAGGGCATTTAAAACAAAGACCTTTATTTTCTCATAGTGAACAGTACATCTGGAAAGGAACAAACAGTGAATCACCTAGTCCAAATTACTTTCTTATGTCTGCAGAAAACATGCTGACAAAAGTTTCAGGGGTTTTTATTTTGTTTTTTGAGAATGACTGTGAGACACATGGTAGCAAATTCTTCACTAATTGGATCTAATTTATTCCAGCAAAATCCTAAACTTGAAACCTAGACAGACATAAAAATAGGGAACTTTAAAAAAAAATACTTGGAAAATGTAAGAAAGTTCCAGTAAAAATGTGACTATTGGAGGTTCATCCTTCAGGCAGGACTGGTGATTCTTCTGTGCCTGTTGTGCTGAAACTGAGCCCTGAAGGTAAAATACCTGGTAAAATACCAGGAATTTTTCCTGGCCGAAGGGTTAAACTGAGCATTTTTGTGGGAAGACACTACTGGAGCTGCGTAGGACTTGTGCTAGAGCAAGAGACACCATAGAGGTGAGCAGAAGGCAACATTTGTGTGCCAGTCTCAGAGCTGAGCAGATAGACAGGAGGCTCCAGGGGAATATTGTATCAAAAGAAAGAAGGCATTTAGAGACAAGGAGAAGAGGTTTTGGAAGAAAAAGGGCTTCTTGTGGTCTGTGACATGGAAAAGAGAATAGTTCAGCTGTTTTGATATGGAGGAAGAGTCTTGAAGAGAAAATTAGGAGAATGGGATGAAAATATGAAGGCATCAAGACAACTTTTAGCTTGTCTTGCTCTGTATTTCAGCAGCTGTGTTAAAACTGAGTCCCTCAGAGGAGAACATTAATGGAGTGAAACAGCACAGGCCCTTGAAACAGAACAAAAAGACTGGAAGGAGAGAAGACCTAGGCAAATAATATCATCAGAGAGTTCAATGACAGCAAATTGAACTGTCCAAAGAACCTGGAAATTTTACAATAGTCTTTTTTTCAAGAAATATGTATAGTATTTATCTAAATAGAAAGTAGTAAGCTTTTGCACTGTTCTATGTAATTTCCATTTTCCACTACAATCAGCTACCTGAATGCTCATTTATTGAGAAGAACAGAAAGGGTTTGAATAGAGCTTTCCATGAACATTTTATTATAAGAGGTGAGATCTACAGGAGGAATTAAGAAAACTTGAACCGTGAAGCCTTGCTTCACGGATTCATGAAGATTCTTCAGTCTTCACATGGGAGAAAGCAGGCGCAGATAAGATGTGTAAGTTCAAGTCAGAAAACTTCACCCTCAGTGGGTCTAACTGTCGAAGCAATTAAAGCATCTCTTCTGACATGTGTTAATTATTATTTATTTCTTATCCAGGAGCCCAGTCAAGAATTAATGAAATACCTGAATATCAGCTCAGTAGTGGAGTTGCATATTATTGTGATCCTGTTTATGACAGCAGAAGGTCAGGTCAGAGATTGTCTGGTTATGTTAACACTTTGTGTTAGTACTGTGATATAGGAATATTTTGCTTCTGCAATAGCAAAACCTATTCTCCCAGGAAAAAGTTACAGAAAAATGTATGTGATATTTTTATTCAAATGAAATATATTCCACAATTTTTATTAATAGAATTGAAAAGGAACTAGAGGAAACTTTTAAAGCCAGAGTGCTTTGTTTCTTAGGAACCAGAACAACCATAATGAAAGCAGATGCTTACCTGGCATACAAGATTCACCACTTAAAACATCCAAGCAGCAGAAGGCTTGCTGTGTTCCTGGAATTATGAGATACACATCAAATGCTTAAATTAGTCAAAGACATAGTCATACTTGGTTCAAAGAAATCTGTGTGCTGCTTCATGTCTGCCTACATTTTGAGCTATTAAGTGTCTTAAATACTATTAATCCTATTCTGCATTTTATTTTTAGAGCATAATATTCTCATACTACAGTTATCAGAAATTTTGCCTCAAATGTTTCATAATATGCACTTTCTGGGGGTTTATGTGTGTGCTTATAGAAAGATGTCATCAGTTTAATCATGTGGGAAGGGGAAGTGCTAACTCTCGTTAAACCCTGTGCCATCTTATAGTAGGCTAGAAAGACATTGTTGAAATGGGGAATCCCCAGGAATACTCTCACTTTCCGTGGGCACAGTGACTGAGGGTATTGCACCAGGTGCAACACAGGATTTACCAAGAAACTTTATTCTCTAAGCAATAATTTCTAGCCACATACCTCAATTTAAAAACCTTTTAAATGGGAAAGCAAATCCTAGAATTATTTCTTATCTTTACTACAAATTCCAAACTCGGCAGTATATTTGGAAGAAAACAAGATATAGATAAGGGACTGAGAATTACAAAGGAGCCCTGAAGCTCTACTCCTCTCCCCCTGAATTAACAACCAAACTAACAAATTAGTTTTGTTACCTCAAGAAAAGAAACATACAGTGTGTACTGAGAATGCTCAACTGCAGAGTGGAAGTGAAATGCCACAGGGTTTTTCCTCCTGGCAGGGAGGAGAACAAGTACAAAGTTGGGAGGATATTATTAAAACTCTTGAGTCCATTGTGTAGTATGTTAACTAGGAAACATTTCTTAGGGAATATACAATGCCAGTGGTTACTATATATACCTACATATCACAGAACTGTTGAATGATTTGCGTTGGAAGGGACCCTAAAGATCGTCTCATTCCAACCCTTCTGCCGTGGGCAGGGTCACCTTCCACTAGGCCAGGCTGCTCATCCAACCTGGCCTTGAACACTTCCAGGGATGGGGCAACCACAACTTCTCTGAGCAACCTGTGCCTCACCACCCTCACAGGAAAGGATTTTGTCCGAATATCTACACTAAACCTGCCCTCTTCTGGTTTAAAGCCATCAGTCTTGCCCCATCACTACATTCCCCTTCTAAACGATCTATCTCAAGTTCTTTTGGAAGATGCCTTTATACTGGAAGATGCTGTAGGGTCTCCCTGGAGCTTTCTTTTCTCCAGGGTAGACAGCCTCAACTTTCTCAGCCTGTCTTCATAGGAGAATTGCTCCAGCCCTCTGATCATCTCTATGGCCTTCCTCTGGACTCACCCCAAGAAGTCCACATCCTTCTTATGTTAGGGCTCCCAGAGCTGGATGCAGGACTCCAGCTGGGATCTTCCAAGGGCAGAGTAGAGGGATACACCTGCCTTATCCTGCTGGCCACGCTGCTTTTAATACAGCTTGGGATGCAGTTGGCTTTCTGGGCTGTGAGTGCACAGTGATGGCCTGTCTCCAGCGTTTCATCTACCAGCACCCCCAAGTCTTCTCTGCAGGGCTGCTCTCAAACAATTCTCGGCCCAGTCTGTATTTGTGCTTGGGATTGTCCTGACCCTCATGCAGGACCATACACTTGGCCTTTGGACAGTGCCACCTCTCAAGCTTGCCCAGGCCCCTCTGGAGGGATCCCTTTCCTCCAGCCTGCCGGCTGCACCGCACAGCTTGGTGTCATTGGCAAACTTGCTGAGGATGCCTTGATCCTGCTGTCCATGCCACTGACAAAGATGCTAGTGCTGGTTCCTATGCCAGCCCTGAGGAAGGCCACTCCTCAGGGTCTCCACTGGGACATCACACCACCTCATAGTGTGACTATGCAGACTATTCCTTATCCACTGAGTGGTTCATATGTCAAATTCATGTCTCTCCAGTTGAGAGACAAGGATGCTGTGCAGAACAGTGTCAAATGTTTAAGTAGATGACATCAGTTGCTCTTCCCTACATACATAGTTTTGAAATGAGATAGTGGTTTTCTCTAAAGAGACATAGTACAGAACAATTATTCACCTATTTACCTCAGGATAGTTGGGATGTTATTAATTTCTTTGTTTCATTTTTGCTTTATAAGAACAAAATCTGAAGTAATCTGTGTGGGTTGCTTTCTGAGACCTCCAATTTAACTGATTTCTCCCTTCCATTACCAGAACAATAAGAAGTATCTTTTTTTCTTAGTTATCCCAACCTCTCACAATCACAGAGTGAGATCTTAACAAGCCCTCTGGTTTTGTTTTCCTGGGTGTTTGGTCTCATTAGAAGAATATTTTGAATATATTTCTTTAAGAACGTGATACAGATAAAGAAATTTGCATTCAATGAGGTCAGAGTTACTATGGGACATTGTGGGAAAATGATTGGTAGGAAGCTAAGAAGAGGATCAAGGAAAGTTGAAAGAGTTGTGTGAGACAGGCATTAACTTTTCTAATCCATTGAGAATTGTAAGTATATTTCCTGGATCTGTGTTTCTCCACCCACATAGCCAGAAAATAAACTTCACAGACCAATTTCTAGGAGCATGGAATTCTTTCCAAAGAACATTATTACCTGGAAAAGACATTCTCTTTTTCAAAGTGCACCTTTTGGCTGTACTTGACCTAAAGAACTTGTCTGGAAAGAACATGACTTTCTTTTACACTGGCATTAAAAGAATTAGTTCAACCCCTTTTTTTTCTGTACCACTTCTGTTTCTGTGGGCCCTGCAGAAACAGAGCTGCTGGCTGGTTTGCAGCACATTAATGGCAAAATAACCTTTTCAAGAAATTGAAATCAAGAGCTTTCTCCTCACTCCTTGCTAGAATACTTGTCCAAAAAGATTATAACTTGAAAGGAAAATGAAATACCTGATTGAAAGTAAATAAGGAAATGGCAGATAAAACTGTAGATGCTATAGCTCTTTGCTTGGTCTCTTCCTCTTCCTGCGAAAACAGTGGTTTTGTCTACACTGTGACTTCTCAGTGGAAAACAGTGGGAACTGTATTCTCTATTCTAGTTTGATATCAGCTGGTAATCACCTTAAGGACAGCATTCATAAATTATTCTATGTACTTGAGAGCAGCAATTCTTTTTTCCATGCCAAATACCTATAATGTTTGTTGTACTGCTGGATTGCCTGGACCTGTAGGAAAGTTGGTTTTCCAGATGGTGTTTGTGAAAAGTTCTGAGCCATAAGTACAAATGAATCAAGCAACACCACAAAGAAGGGAAACAGCCTAAAATCTTTCATTTCTGCTCAGAGAGGTAATTTATCCAGTGCTGACTGTATCATTGTTGTGCATGTGTAGTGTGCAGTGAGTGAGTATTCCTGTCGTGCATGGATGAGCATCCCCATCACACTTTCTAGGCACGGATTTACTCAAGGGTCAGGAGCCTGTTGCTCATTTACCCTCCCTTCTCCCTGTACTGCTGCCACAGAACACTTGCTGCTCAGATCATGTGAGGCTTGCACTGTTCTCCTACCTAATACTGCTTGCAGCTGCATGCAGCCTTTCATGTTTACTTCAGCTTGGAGTTTGGGTCTGCCAGGAAGGAAATCCAGCCATGAGACATTTTAAGTAGTGGTTTGATCTTTGTCAATGAGATCGACTCAATTTAGACACGTTCCCTTGAGAGGTCAAATCTGGACTGGAATATGTTAAGGGCTGTCAGAACACTGTAGGCAGGGAAGGCAGACATTGCAGCCACCAAGGGTTTGATTCCAGCAGAGAATCTTGTAAATGGGGATGTTTAATAGACCGTGGAGAAGTTAAAAGGAAGGATTAGACAACTGGTGGGGTCAAGTACACTTAAATAATCATAAATGCATAGGGTGGTGCTGTAATTAAAAATGCTCCTGGACTCACTCAGTTGGCCTCAGCATCAGAGCCATGCCTAGTACAGCCATAGCTCTGGTTCAAAGGGGTTTCTGTAATTGGTCCAAATCATATGACAGCTTTAAAACTTATACTTAGGGTTAAACTTAAAAAAAAAAAACAGGGTGGGAGAAAATACACTAATGAGTCAGACTCTTGAATAAACAATTTAACCACACTGTAAGTGTAAGTGAAAGTATTCATGATAGCTGTTTGGAAAGCAATTTTTTGCACCAAAAAAAATTTCAATTCTCATTTTATCAAGTTAAAAGGAAACTATTCTCAATGAGTTAAACATGTTACCCAAAGAGCCCTGATAAATGTTTATTAGATGCACTTTGATACTAAATGTCTGTAAAAAGCATAAGCAACTTTTATTTTTTAAAATAAAAGGCCATTTTTTATTGAAAAAATGTTTCTTGACTTTTTTGCTATCTTTAGCAAACACACAAGAGTTATGCAACTCCATTAAATGCTTAGAATAATATTTCCTATGCACACTTTACTTGTTAAGTTGAAAGAGTATTTTCTCACACACCAGGCCAGAATCTCATGATGAAATTCAAACTGATTGCTTTAGGCTTTCATTCTCTTTGATTACTTATTTGGGTCAGACGTTTAGAAAGAAGATAAATATCATATTAAAAATATTGACCTTCTCCTTGAAAACACATTTTGAAACAACTTTGAGAGCTGCTGCTCTGTGCTTTGTAATGTGCTTCTTGGTAAGTTCAATTTCAGATTTACTTATATTTTTTGAGGGACAGGAAGTTGATAAATGCCCTTCTCACAGCATTGATGGAAATGTATGAGCCTGAGGTCTGTAACTGCTGGCAAGAAAGATGAAGCAGGAAAGGGCAGCCTGCTAATAAAAGGATTATTCAGGATATGATACTTATGTGACCCAAAATAGCACTTCTGTTTCTCTCATATTATATTTCTTGTAGTTGGCATACGAAAATTCAGCTGTGATCCTGGCTTCATAAAACCCCTTTCTGCATGAAAAGTGACCTTTCTTCCTTAAATGTGCTGGCCTCTCTTAGTCCTTATGCCAATTTCAGCCATGTAGAAAGGAAAAAAGTAGCTTATCCTGCTACTCTAGCAAAGGTTTTCAGGAAACTGAAACAAGGACTGAGTCTGGAGTTTATGTGGAAACTGGTGGAGCTACACTGGAACCTCTTTAGGAACAATTAAACTGACGAAGATTAGATAAATTCTACTACTATAAATATTTTATACACTTTTAAAAAATAACTTTTTATACCATAGGCAGAAGTAAAAATCAGTAATACAAAGATTGCCTTGGAATACCGGTTGCCTGACAGGAGCACCAGGGTCTGAGGAGCATTTCAGAGGGAGGTGGTGGAGTTGCCCTCCCAGAGTCTTTTCAAGGAGCATCTTCAGGTATTCTGGGCAAACAGCTGTTAGACCAAAGGTCTGGAGAGAAAAGTTTGATAACCCTTGAGTACTCTTTTGCCAGATGTTGGTAATCACATTTCAGGTTTTTTACCATGAAGCTCTCAGGTGATTTGTGAAAATCCAGAATCCTGCCTTTCTTTGTGAATAAAGAAGACCTGTATTTCTTGCCAGTATAATGTGCAGAAATTGTTTATTCCTTTATTCTGTCCCTGAAGGGGATACATTCTCTTAGTACCGTACATTTTGAGATTGGGCAAAGCATGAAAGCAAAATCATGAGGAGCTGCATTTCTGCCTGGTTCTTAGTAAGATAATAGGGAGTCTCACAGGGGATAAATGTAAGCTGCTTTGTTACTTATTTTCTTAACATTATTTGTCGTGTTTTGCCCATTCTGAAGGGTGCAGGCGGGCAAACAGAAAACTGCCTTTCCTTTTCAGTTATTTTGCATGAAAGGAACAGCACATTCTCCTGTGCCTTTTCAGTACTACACAGATACTTTTGAGTTTGTACAGCACAGCAAGGACTGGCTCCAAGATGGTAATTTCAGGCAACTCATTCACAGTAGTGATTTTTTGTGCAAAAGCTCTCTGCCAGTGATGCCCTGTTCCCTGCTAGAAGGCAGCTGAGGGGTTGCTCTTTGCCCAGTGGTCATGGTGGGGATGAGCCTGTGCAAGGACCCTCTGGTTGGAACCTGGGACTGAACCCTTCTTGCAGACATACAACACCAAAGGCACCTGGTCTGGGCAGCAGGAAAGGCTGGAGCTGCATCTCTCCATCAGGGCTGAACCCGTTCCTCACATGAAACAGAGCTGCTGTTCCACCCCGGGCACTCCTGGAGCATGGGTGCAGTGACCAAGACTGGTCCCACTGCAGTGCCATGCAGGCTGCAAGCAGCGGCAGATGGAGCAGCCTGCTGAGGAGAGACTATGCATCATGAGGCCTCAAGGCAAGCATTCAAGCAAGGGTTAAAATGACTGGACAGCTTGCCCACTAGAAAACATGGGGTTTTTTCCATAGTCACTTCCCAGTCTTGGATATACAGTCTCTAGTTACTGGAGGGATTCAGAACTGGCACAGGGAGCCTCTTAAGTATTAGGCTACCCCTGTGTGCTTGGCACCGAATTCAGACAATTTTGAGAACAGTTCAGATCTTCTGGAGGGTGGTTTTGTTTTGTTTTGGATTTTTTTCTATTTTTTTTATTTCTTTCCATAAGAAAGCAGTTCTATTTTTAGGACTTGGCCCAAATTGTTGAACCCAGTGGTTTTACTGTTGTTGTTTTTCCTCTCTTCAATCAAACTGAAGTGGTTCTGGCTGATCCGATGAGCAATGCTGCTGCGTCTCTTAAAGTTACACTCAAGGAGATTTTGTGATTGCTCGGGTGCGTGTGTTTGCATGGAAAGTTTCTCTCAATTTCCAGGAATAAAAGGAGTCTTGACTTCTTCCAAATCTATACTCCATGCTTGTAAATGTCTCTATTAAGACTGGTTTTGTGAAACATTGTAAAGGGAGGCTGGCCTAAAACATGATATATTACTAAATTGAATTTTATATTTGAAGTTTTTCTCCTCAGTCTCTTCTGTTCTTTCTTGCTGCAGCTGTTTCAATGTATAATGTTTGTCTTCAACCCGCACAGATACCAGAATACCCCATTTTTATCACCTGTGGAAAATCAGACATCATAACAAACTGATGACCGAGAGCAGTGACTGAAGCAGTGATAAGTATCACTATCACCTCTCTCTTTGACTACAGCACACATGTAGACCCTGCTTACCTGAGTTAGGTTTTGGATGAAAGGGAATATTGCTTCCTCTGCATGGTGCTATGCTTCAACTAATCAGCTTTTCCATCTGGGCTGGTTCCAGGGCCCAGGGGATTAAGGGTTATTTGAAAAGTTACCCGTTTTCTTCCTCTATGCATAGTGTTTAAGTTGCCACTTGCACTCACTTTGAGAGCATCTGTCCTTCTGTTGCACAGGATGTCTGAGCAGGCAGGAGGGCACATGCTTGTTACTGGCTGGTTTGGGAGCTTTCCAAAGAAATAGGATTTCCCCCAGTTTTGAGGGACCAGAGTGAGTAGCAGTCAACCACTTCCCATGGAATTGCAAATGTCAACAAGGCCCCTGTAGACTGTCCTGAGGTCATTTTTCCAAAGCATGGCTGGACACCTCTGCTTTGTGTTGTAATTAAGGCAGTTTTCCTACAGACTGAGACTGATACGAAGAGGGGAAGCCACCTTCCAATAACTCTGAGTACAACACATGCTGCCTTGAGGGCAGAGTTAAAAATCTGTGCCTGTCCTCAGGGTTTTCCTGTTTGCTGCTGGAGAGCTCTCTGCTTGGAGTCATTCTCAGCAGTGCAGAGTGGATTCCACCTCCTGCACAGTGCCTGGTAGGGGCCAAGAATCACCAGGCTGAGTGCTGGTTTTCTAAACACATTCCTGCATCCCACCTTTGGATCACTGTCTGGATGTAAACTTATGCTCTTACTAATAATGAATATAGGCTTCAGATCTTCCTTGCAGAGCTTAAAAGCATCCAGAAGATAGATCCCAGGCTATTTTTTAAAAGATCTGAGAGCTGTCATCAAAACCATAATGAATTGCCAAACCATTTTCAACAGTTTCCAAATGTAAGTCTAGCGCCAGGTCTTAAATCCTATGATAAAAGAAGATATTTATATGAAGTTTAGCATTTCCTGGGTCAGAAATACCCCTGATGTTTTTCTGCCTCTGGCCCTGGCTTCTAGATGATCAGAAGTGTGTGAACCTCAGAACTAGCCATACTTTCCCTTGATTTCCATTTTGCTTTTCTTAGGCAGTTATGGCATTTTTTTTTCTTAGATCAGATTAAAATTAATGAACATTCAAGAACCATTTAGTCTGTTTTAGTTACTTTTTCACTTTTTGGCCAGCACTCTTAACAATGCAATGTTCACCTAGCAAAGAGACTTAGACCATTATATGCTAAAAAGTACATTTTTCAAAGGAATGGAGGCATTAGCTTCAGTTTCCTAGGCAAATTCCCACACAAGTAATTACATTCTGCCTACTGCATTCCTCTGCCACTTCAATTGGATATGGTGTTCCTCTTCAGTTTGTTCCCTACACTTTTGCATAGCACTATCAACTACTGTTAAATATTTGCTGTCCACCATCCCAGCAGTGACTTCACTATAAAGGCAGTGATTGAAGTAAGCCACAAGATAAATAAAATTAGGAGCATATTCTTGTGGAATTTACCATCCAAAATATTTGTTAGTACGAAAATTCCAGAGGAAAGTGTTTTTAACCACGACTAGGTAGTACAATAACTTATGACATTAATCAGCAACATAATCAGCTGTGGTTGTTTTGAAATGAGGGATATTTGATGTTGACTTTGGTACAGAAATAGAAAAGGGTCACTGTGGGCCACCTGTACTGCTACCTTCAAACTGTGACCACTGTTTTACAACAGAAGTTACATTGGTGGAAGTTACAGAAGTTACATTGGTGGAAGTTACAACAGAATTTGAATTTGAGCATGTTTGCTGTTTGTAGAGGAAGAGAATGATCAGCACTACCCAACCCACAGGGAAATCTGGAGAAGAAGAGATGAGGGCTCCTCTCTTGGTACGCTCACAGTAGGTATAAGTTCGGGTCTGAGTTGGAACAGCCTGATACGTGATCACTAGATAATTCCAGGGAACTTTTCCGCTACTCCCTCATAATCAGAGCCTTTCAGAGCTCCCTGACAGAAGTAAGTCCTTTCCCCCGTCACATTTCAGCACATTCATTCAGTAATGGCAGAATTGGGACCTGTGAAGCTTTGATTCCCCCATGTTACAGAAAAAAATATTCCTCAATTTGCATGGTCCTTTTCCTTGCAGCTCTCAGCCTTTAACACATTCAGTGTAGTGAACCAAAACCACTGCTACTTGCTTTCCCTGAAATTACACCAGTTTATTTGATTTCACCCTGGACATACTCTGTATGTCACTGGGAGGGACACCAGACCCAGTGACCCCGTAGATGTTCTTGGGTCAAGGCTGGGGCTGTGCTGCATTCCATGCCCACCTGCTGGCTGGCTGAGGTCAGGGTGGACTTGGGAAAAGCCACACTCCATACCCTGGAGTGACAGAACCTGGTGACCAAACCACGCCAAAGTCTTTGAGAAGGAGGAGAGGTTTTGTGGGCAGAGAAGGAAAGCAAGGCAAGGCAGGAATAATTTCTTCTGGGAGCTGTCATTATGGAGGAACTGCTGAATACGTCAAGAATTTACCGCTCAGATGCAGGAAATTCAGTTGAACAAATCTAAATGTGACCTGACACAGCTGCTGGAAAACTAAAATAATTAAGTACCTGATCTTATTCTGTGGGTTTCCTATAGTGGAAATTTCTTTGGTAGCTCTGAAATGCAGTGGTCTGTTGTCATTTGGTTGAGCAGTAAATGGCACAAGTGGGAAGCAGTGGAAAAGCTCTCATGGAAGTGAGAACTGTAGCCTTTGATCCTGTCTTTATTCTCTGAGCAGTCTTCAGGTTTTTTTTAGTATCTGGCTTTGTTTGATTGATATGTGATGCCATTATGCTCCCAGATTTATGTTTCATTGATGTAAATGGTTATTGTTGGCCCATGCCAGGAAAGGAACAGTGGCAGCCATTGGCCTACATTTCCATAACAGAGTCAGGCAAGGGAGGGAGGTGAACGTTCCTTTGGGGTAGAGGAAGGAAGGGACTCCAAGTCTGAACTGTCCATATTTTAAAAAAGAAACAGAATTCTAATTTAATTGCCTCTAAATCTTAAAGTCTGCTTGTTACCAGCTGACAGATGGTGGATGCTTAGATACTCCGGCCCTCCTGGTCGTTTTCCTTCCTTCTTTTTCATTTTTCCTGAAGGAGATGCCAGAACTTATATTACCTCAATACAGGAAGAACTTCAGAAACCAACTCAAGCAACAGTTTTTGAACACAGAACTGTAAGACAGCATATTTTTGTGAAGTGCATATTGAGTTCAGAATTGTTTATGACTTGTTTTGCCTAATCTCTTCAATTTGCACATATATTCTGCTACTTTGAACTGAGAAGAGCAAATATCCTGCTTCTTAGAACATTTTCATATACTTAGATGATGAGGAAAAACAAGGAAAAAATATCACAAAGAAATATTTTTGTTTGTTTTTTGTGATACACCATAACTCTACACAGCAAACGTTCTAAGTTTGTAAAGCTTAGAAGCTTGCTGAGCTTCCTCTGCATGTCCCCAGTGTTTTAGTATTCCTTGTAAGATGTTTGCCCTAATGGATTTCACAGGTGCATTGCTTTACAATTGCTTCATGTATCATATATCAAATGTCTTTTCAGTTTTTCTTACTTGTAGATCATAGAAATGTCCCATAATTACAATTGTCTCTTGCTTGACAAACACCTGGAAAGCAATACTATTTGTTTCACGATAGAAGGTTGTTTTGATCAAGAAACCAAGGACAGATCTCATTTTTTGTTGTTTTTGGATTTAGTGCTCCTGAAAAGAATTTTTGTCCTTTTTAATGCTTATTTTTTCCTGGTGGACTTGCCCTGTTTTTTGTTTGGTTGTATTTTCACATACATAGAGATGGAGGCTGGTAATCTTTCATAAAATTTGAAATCTAGCAGGAGTGACTTCTGTACTCTGCAAGTTTTTTGGTTTCCTTTCTAGAGGAAACCTCTAAAAGTGAGGTATTTAGACCTTCACCACACCCCTAAGGCTGTGAAGCCCATGGGCACTGCCCATTGCAACAAACCAGAAGGTTCCTCATTCTCTTGATGTTGCACTAGGAGTGGAAAAGTCAACAAAGGTGTGTTTAGAACAGAAGAACATGATATAAATCTGTAAAGACCCCATTCCTACAAGGCAACAGTGATGATGTGATCAGCAGTGTGATTATCAGAAAGAAGCACAAAGCTGCTCCCCCAGCGACACCAGCACAAGCCCAAAGTTATATAGCGCTAGCTGGTCAGCAGGCATGAAGCTTGTGCCACAGCAAATATGGGTGAGGATACCGAGTTGTTGAGTGCTAGGACCATCCATGAGTCTGCTGCAGCTATCAGACCTCATGAGAAGAAATAGGAAGGTTGGAGAGTGAGGGGAGATGATGAGGCAGGACCTCCAGGGACGGCTGGTCAGCCCCACTAGGCCTCTGCCACATCCTTCACCTTCTGACAGTGCTACAATGTGAGGGCAAAGCGAGATAAAAATGTAGCTGCTTTACTAGAAAAGACTGAGAATCACAGGACTGGAGCTCGAGAGGGGAAAGAAAGAAGTACCTTGAAAAATGACATCAGTAAATATTTTTCCTGTCAGTGTAACATTTCTTCTTTTGGGAGAGACAAGTCAAACCCGCAGGCTTCAGGAGTAAGAGAAAAGGCCACTCAGGTTTCCAGGTCAGGCTTGGGTCTCCTGTTCTGCATGTTCTCTCTGCTTGGTCTCCAGCTCCCCTGCTGGCAGCCAGGAAGGGCAGAGCATGGCCAACAGGCCAGGTTCTTCTGATCACAGCTATCCCTCTGTGTGCTTGCCTGGTGTGTGGCCCTTGCTAATGCCGGCTGAAATGTTCTGCATGTTTTCATAAAATTGTAGAATAGTTTGGGTTGGAAGGGACCTTTAAAGGTTGTCTAGTTCCAAACCCCCTGCCATAAGGAGAGACAATTTCAGCTAGATTATGTTGCTCAGAGCCTCATCCAGCCTGACCTTGAATGTTTCCAGGGATGGGGCAACCACCACCTCTCTGGGAAATCTGTTGGTTCCAGTGTTTTACCACCCTCATCATAAGAGAATTTCTTCCCCATATCTAGTCTGAATCCACCCTCTTTTAGTTTAAAATCATTACCCATTGTCCTATCACCACAGGCCTGCTAAAAAGTCTGTCTCCACGTTTCTTGTAGACGCCCTTTAGGTACTGGAAGGCTACAACAAAGTCTCCCTAGAGTCTTCTCTCCTCCGGGCTGAATAGCCCCAGCTCTCTTCATAGGAGAGGTACTCCAGCCCTCAGATTATCTTTGTGGTCTCCCTCTGGGCTTGACTCAATGGCTTTCCTGTGCTAAGGACTCCAGAGCTGGATGCAGTACTCCAGGTAGAGTCTCACCAGAATGGAGCAGAGAGGCAGAATCACCTCCCTTGACCTGCTGGCCATGCTGACCTTTTTTTTTTTTTTTTTTTTTTTTTTTTTTTTAGCAATGAGCATTTCCCCTGTGTGCAAATAGGGGCAACATGGATGGCTTGGTCATTCTTCTGGCTTTAATGGGGTTCTGTAGGGGTTTGGACTATGAATATGCTTTATCACATGATATCGTAAGAGCTGCTGTTCCACTGTCATCTCCTGGGTGCATGTGAATGTTTCAGGGGCAGCCATCTGTCTGTGTGCACACCTGGCTAACTGGGTGCAGCTTTATGACCATCAGCTGAAGGTCTCTAACATTGCCCTTGCATTTGGCTCAGCCTTCAAGAGCTTATTTGACTGCCAGGTGTCCTGGCATGGTGAGTGCAAGACCAGCCCACTCAGGGAGGGTTACATGGGAAGTGCCAAGCACTATTACCATATGGATTTTCTCAAGGCAAGAGAGGTCTTCTCCTGGCCCAACAAATCTGCTGTAGGATTGTATCCCAATCTCACTGTACAAAGTTACTTTTGTATGGCAGTTCAAGACCACAGTCCCCTTGCTGCAGTCTGAGCTTTTCAGTCCACAAGCCATGAGTCGCTTCCTGGTTCCCCTTTGACGGACATCTAGAGACATATCTTGTAGTGGATCCCCTTTCCCAAGAGATTGTTCTCCTTCTAAATACACCACATTGCAATCTAAAAAACCAGATGGGCCAAGGTTTTGTTAAAAATACTGACTATCAGATCTGAGAAAGTGAATTGACTTGATAATGGAATGAAAACCTTGGTGTTTTTTTAAAAAATCAGTTTACAAAATGGAGACCGTGGAGCAGGGAGGGAGGGGAGAATTAAGTTTAGAACTTGATTCCTCCACACTCAACAGGCTCATTTACAGGAAGAATACAACAAATCTCTTGTTTTTGCAGCACAAGGCCTTTATACAGGTAAACACGTTGAGAATGTTGCCTGTAGTGTTTGCCTAGCTAGACCATAAAGAATTCCTGGTAGCAGAGGGGATCTAATGCCATTGCCCAGCCCCAGCAACCTCTGCTTTCCTCCTGCCTCTGTCTGCCCTGCTGCCAGGGAGGGAGCCTACTGGAATCATACTCTTGCTCTGAAACCATCCAGCAGGTTTATTCTGAGTACAGACGGAGTGGTCTTCCATTGCAATTACAGAAACAAGAATATCCTGTCAAGCTTTCTCACTTTCCTCCCTTCCCCACTGCCACCACTTGGTATGACTGTAGGGAATATAAATGGAACAGGAAATTTGACCGCATCCAGGATCAATGTCATTAAAGACACATCTTGTTTTAAAATCTAATTTTATATAACTGCTGTGTTATATAATATGCTTTTGTTTGTCATCTTGATTTTTATCGAGGTAGTGTACATTCCCCCGGACCTTTTCATGAAGGAATGTTTATACCTGTGGGCAGGCACTAATGGTAGTGAAAGGCTTGCATTCATGGGAACAGCATTTAGCAATTCATGGTTGCCAAGGTAAGCAACAAAGGCATGCCCTCTGCCACTCCACTGCCTCTAAAAGAAACAGTCTCTAAGGTAACAGGCTAGCACCCCTTGAGGCCAAAAATCTTTAGCTTTTTAGACAGAAAAACACATTAAATAATACCAAGAAAAGCATTTTTTTTTTTGTCCAGGAATTTTTTTCTTCACAACAGAGAAGGGGCTCAAAGTGTTCTATTTTTGGTTCTGTGCAGGAATTTAATTCAGCTGCTGCCCAGTCTTTGTGCACTCAACACCCCTTTGACAGTTTAGTTTCGGGGGCACATGGGACTAATGAGCCAAGGCATGACTGCAGTTGGAGACTGGCGCCTCCCAGGCCTGTGACTGTTGTTCAAGTGAATAGGCAATTCCTCTGATTAGCTTGGAATTTGCAGCATTATCTGGATGGTTATTTGGCATGAGCCCTTTTTCCAGGATCACAGTCAATTTGAGAGATTGAGTCACCTGAAGAAAAGGTCCGCAGAGACAGCAGTTGCTAGATGCTACTTGTGATAGGATGGGAGAACGGGCTTCTCCTCTTGACTTCATCTTGCTCTGCAGCTGCTTGCCAACCTCTTTTATCTTTCTGTAGCAAGAGGGAAGAAGTAGGTGAGGCATCACATTTTCATAGTGCAACACTAACTGGAAGAAGAAATAAAGAATAGAGGGCTGTTTTTAAAACTGAAGTCTAACAAAAAGTGAAAGGCAACATCCAGATCACCTTTCTGCTAATGCTGGTGTGTGAGAGACTCACTGCATGCTGAAGACAACTTGTCTTTGCAAGACATTCAGGACTCTAACATTGGTACAGTTTGCTGTATGTGGGGAAAAGAAAACAAGCATTTTCTGGAATATTTTTCTTTCTAAATGGCTCAAGTTACCAAAATTGCTTGACAATTATAAATTCATGGACTGTAACAGAGTAATACAGGACCTGCTGGATGTAATATGTCTTTTTATACCCGATGCAGTTCCTGCAATTCCTAGAGTTCTAACAAAGGTCTTAGAGCTCTTCATGAGAGGAGAGATGTGTTCTAGAACCCTTTTGCAGCTTGTTCAACAGACTTGATGCTGATATTAATAAGTTTTTACTCAGAACAGAGGCAGACTGATAATCAGACCTAGTTGTATCTTCAGGTGTTCAATACATGACTCACATTTCAGTGAGTCTTTGGGAATAAACTTCAAGTTGTTAAGCTAACTTACAACAGTGCAAGGGAAAGATGATTTGCCTGCTTTTCACTCAGTCTGACAGAAAGGCTGCTGCCCTCATTGCACTCAAAGAAAGGACATACGTTGCTGACAATTCACTTTCATTTCATGTTCTGTAGACTAATTATGGAATAACTATGGACTTTCCAATGGTTCAAAGCAAAATAACACAAAGAAGATTAAACAAGGAAGTGAATTAGTTACATCATCCACCCCAGAAACACCAACAATGTGACAATTTGTTATTATGCAAAAGATGCAAAGTTGAGGCCGTGCCAGGAAGTATCCAGACACTCCTTTTAAGTTCAGCACCTTGTCACGTCCACATTTTGATGCAGCGCACATTCACATGCTGTCATGCAAGAGGAGTCCTGTTCCATTTGAGACACAGATTGACTGCTGCTCACTAAAGAAGAAACAATTTTGTATTTGTTTATTGCCTGTCTTTATTCACATCTCCGATGCACAAAAGGAACTAAATGTCACCTAAGGTAGGATGGAGACATGCTGCCATCTGAGCAATCTGTGCCTGTCTTCTGAGGAAGCAATAGTGTGAGCAATAGCTCAGTGTGCTTAGCACATGCCCACAGCACTGAGTTGGGCAGTCACAGGCACTTCCAGCTAGAACATGACCAAGTTGTGAAATGAGTCTGGTCAGGAAAACAATGCACCAAATCTCTATTTTCTTGCACCTCCTCAGGAGTATCCCTATAGATTTGGCTGAAACGTCTCAGAAACATTTGTCTTGAGGAAGATAGGCCATAAGCAAAACTGTAATTTGACTAATTTTACCTAACAGAAAATAAGTTCCTGAATGCTGATGTTTGAAACAACAGTAGTAATAGGGAGTTGTATTAGACTTATCATGAACTAGCAAATACTAAGAACTAAAGATTGATTATTAAAAACTAGTTTTTCAAAATGCTGGCTTTAGTTAATATCCTTGAACTCAGTGTTGATATTTTTGTTGACTCCACAAAGAAAGTTAACATAGGAACTGCATTCTGTTTCTATAATTATAAAGTATCATTTCATGTCTAAGCTATCATTATTAGTTGAACAGTCTAAACTCTTTTCCATTTTTTTTCTGCCCAAAGAGCCATTATAATGTTACTGTGAAAAGACAGAACCTTGGGAAAATTAAAGTAAAACCTGATTGCTCATACTTTGACAATGTGGTTTATAAAGACTGTCTTCCAACAGCTATAAAATACTTGCATTTCCCTGTCAAAAAGATGAAAATATAACCACCATTTGCTTAGCAGCTCTTAACTGCAGCTGGAAAATATATTAGTTTCATATTACTTAATTACCATCACATTTGTCTCATATTTTTGATCTGTACTTTTTCAGATCCTAAGGCACAGTGTACACATGCATTTATATAGCATTCCTTTTCCAAAGTACACATAATCTGACATCTCAGGGGCTGATCCAAAATTCAGCAAGGTCACTAGGAAGACTCCTAGCTAAGGATCAGTCTATCCCCCTTATGGTCTGAGCGAATCTTTTCCCACTAATGTATTCCCTAGATTTCAGTAGCTGCTCCCAGAGTAAGTACAGGGACTGTGTTAATGAGATTCTTTTTTCACATTCAGGTTTTATTCACCTGTTTAGCAGAAAGTTGACTGATGATGAGATTTCAAATAATCTGTGTTTTACAGAGCAGATGGCTACTGGAGCTTCTAGAGTAGTCTTCCTATAACATTTAAATTGAATTAGTGCCCAAATATTTTTGTCCCAAAGTTGGGAACTTCATTTTGGTTTCAGACACACGCTGGAGAGCCCAGCCTCTTATTCAGACCTTATCAAAGTAAGTCAAATGCCTTGATACTTCAAAATTGGAGAGGAAGTGATTTGAATATAAGAATTCTAGGACAGCTTTCCAATATTTCTGATCCCAGTTGCTGCTACCACAGTTTTAGCTTTTATTTTGTAATATTTTATAATTGTAATATTTAGGCATTTATTTCCCTGTCTATCCCAGATCTGGAAGAGGAGAAGTCAAAATATTTGTAAAAAAAGACCAACCTAACATTTTAGGAAGTGAGGCAAGCTTTGGGCAGTACAAACTATAAGAATAAGTAAAGACCTTTAATTTTGCTTCAACTACTTTTCCCTTCTTCACCTCAGCATTGGTCAGGAAATCTCAAGACATTAAAAGGCAGACCTCTTAGATGAACAAGGACAAAAATAGTGATGCCTAATGGAATATGTATTAGTGAACAGAAAATAATGGTGAACTGTGTTGTCAAGGATAATTAATTGTATAGTAGCAGATACTCATGAAGGTGAGGAGTCCTTCACTCAGACCAATGTATTTATGGCTAGACTGAGCTTTATCTGTTGAATTGTTTCTCTGAAAATGCTCATATAGGCCATGTTTTCTGTCTCCTTCTGTCTTAAAAAAAGTTGAATGCATTTACAGGTAAAATATCATTAAATATTGTTTTTCTTTCAATCCCATGGGTTATGAGTGTGGGGGATAAGTAGAAGTTGGTAATCTTATCCCTGCACACTGCTGCTTACCCAACCACAACTAACATACCTCATTGTTATAAATGATTGTCACCTTGTGGTGCTTTCCTGGTATTTGGGCTTCTCAAGATCTCCCCAGTTCTCTACCTTAATGTCTTAGTGCAACTAGGACTGGTTTAGAGGTGATGGTACATGAGCCAGGAAGGACTCCACCTTATTTTCAAACCAAGAAGCTACTCAATGAACTGACAGCTAAAACCACTTTTTACTTTTAAACTGAGGAAAAGTGATGGGAAGTCACTGAGAGACAGTAAATGTGAACCATTTTTAAATGGCAACCTATCTTTAAATGGTGCTTTGACAACACACAGAAAACTATTTATTTTGGGACATACAGGACTTCTGTAGAGTTGGTGCAAATACAATGAAAATTGTGATGTTTACATCGTCTATAAATAAAACAGTAAAGAAACCCGAGTCCCACCAAGATCGCAGGTCAAAAAGGAGTAGGGATAAACAAGATAATCAATACATGGATTGGTTGATTTTTTTTTTCCTTAATAAACAATGCAGTCCTTGATATACACATATTTGCAGATATGTATAAACATGCAAAGCACAGAGAAAATGAAAATGTTTATCAAGTACCATTTCCCAAAATACTACTAACAGGAAGCAGTCAAAGGTTTCACAGAAAGGAACTGCTTTCTTGGATTCACAACTAGAGTATCTTAAGAGTGCGGGTTAGGTCCTAGAAAGGCACAAAACCACTCAGATAACATTTTCTAGAGATAAAATTATTCATAAAATACAGCTTGATTCAGACAGAAACACAGCCTGACACCACATGTATGAAATTGTCCACAGGAACACGTGTATTCTTGCTCACTCACCCAAAACAAAAAATCTTCACTAAAAATGTGACCTCATTATCATATATAGTAGAGAGGTGACTCTTGATAAATTGAAATTGAAAAATATCAACCTCAAGTGTTTGAGGAGGCAGAAGGAATTACATCTTTTGGTTCTTAGATTTCCTCAGGATTATTTTTTGACAGTTCATCCAAAATTAATGTAAATGCCTCTTAATACTTTGGATTCAATGCAAAAGTCACTTTCTTTTCCCCAGAGTCTACTACCTATAAAATGTAAATGTTTCCACTTCTAATCTTCAAAGTAAATTACAACTGATGAAGGGGTAATGCAAAAAGTTCCATTAGGCTCATCTCCATAGACACAGGATTAACAGAAGTCTATTTTTCTTGTAGACATTCTAATATATTTATGGTAATGGTATATATATTTTTTTTAAATACACTGATGAGTGAATTGCCAAACATACAGATAAAGCAAGATTTGAAAAGTGAAGATAATTTTAGTAGAATCAATAAAGTTTGCTCTTTTGAATTTGAGATTTGAGATTTGGGATTTGGGATTTGAGAAAGCTGAAGTCAATGACCTGGAATCGTTTAGTTCCTTACACTTCCCACAATATTGGCAGGAAATAATAAAATGCATTTGAGAAATTGCACATGATTTTCATTAAGTGCCAGTAGAACTCGGGCATTCCATTTCTGCCTAACTCAAAAATGGAAATATAGCTGTATCATTCTCTATACAGTATATATAAAGCCGAAGAAGACTTTCAGCCACTGAGAGCTATGCAGAATGAGAACATTCTTCTGTGTTTCTTACTGGTATTTTATATTCAGCTTGAAGGAAGGCCCACTGGAAAGGGTTTGGAAAGGTGTATTTTGTTTTTCAGTGGACCGCTACTGCTCTCAGGTTTGTTGGATAAAAGTCACAGATTCTGGAAGTGGCAGGCTGTGTGCCAGGATTCACAGATTAGACAGGATGTAAGTTTATGCATTGCTACATTTGCAGACTTTCACAAAAATGGGTATAAAAGCACCATTCCTTAGGCTAATACCAACAGAATACAGAAGATGATGAGGTCTCTACTTAGCTTGAACTATTTGGCCTAGGAAGTTTGCAAAGCGTTTGCCAGGTTTTTTACATCCTTATCAGTAAGTTTTCTAATATCAGCAAGGAAAGCTCATAACCCTTAACTAAAGATTTTAGTTCTCTAGGCTTTATCAGCAAATGCCTACTCCTGAGTATGCTTAGGTTTTACACCTGAGCTGCTGATAAGTGATTTCCAAAAGCCCTGTGTGACTGCCTTCTTCCACTTGCATTGCAGTCAGGGAAAACTTACCTTCAAGTTTTAATACGTCCTTCACAAGGCTGATTTAAGGGATCTCCAGAAACTTCTTTTTGGGCACTGTTTCTCTAAAAATTTTTTGCACAACCCACTTCCTTAGGAAGTGTGTGCTTTGACACAGATCAAGAAAATGTGGAAATCAACGGGACAGTTACTACTAACTTTGCTGAAAATAGAATCAGGCACTTCAAGTTTTGGAAGTGTCTGGCCAAAGCTAGAGTGGCAGAGACAGCTGAAGGCCTGTCAGAACATTGCTCCTGGACTCTCAACTCCCTCTCACCAGAGCAGGTACCTAGACCTGCTTGCACAGTAGTGACCGAGATTGGAATGACCCTACTGGGATTAAAAAAAAGTTAATGAAAGGAGGTCATTGTCACACCAAATTCTGATCAACTTTTTTTTTTTAGGATATGGAAAAAAGTTATGAATAAAACCATTAGTTTTCATTTTTGTGTTGGTAAGAAGGAATAGAGAATATTCTGAGCCATTCAACCTTTTGGAAACTTTCAGAAATCATGCAGAGCCCTTCAGCAGACAGGGATGTACTCAGTTGCCATTTGCATAACCACCTATAGCTAATTAGGAAGAGAAGTTGAGAGAGCTAGGTGTTAGTTAGAAATGCCAGAGGTTATGGGTATGTCTACACTGTAACTCAGGTGCTAAGCCTATTTTCAGACTCTGACTTCTATTCATTTTCTTCCACAGAAACCAGAGGTTTGAGCTGCCCTTTGGAACAAATCTAGTCTTCCCTGAAATGAAATCCACTAATTATTTTGGGAATAATTTATTTTCAGAGAACACTAATTTGGCTTGTTCAGCTCTATGCAGTTTTTCTATGTCATTTTAGCAAATTTGTTCTCTTGACTACCCTCTCACTAAGTCATAACATGCTCCATGGTGTGTATTACTTACACATCATGCTATTAAGACATCACTGCAGCAGGCTAAAATGTTCTGAAAGGTCACAACATAAAATAATTATGTTTTAGGCCATGGGGGCTTCCTATGGGCTCCAGAGAAGACAGCAGATGAGGTGCTCCACAGCATAGCCCTGAGAGTATGGATGTGAGTCACTCTGTGCCATCTGGTGTAGGATTGCTCCCTGAGCAGAAGTCTGTAGTAACGTGGCTGTAGCTATTGCTACAGAGATAAAATTGAGAGTTCCTAAACCAGAGATAAAATTGAGAGTTCCTAAACCAGGGAAGAAACAGAGGAATTTTAAAGGATCCTCAGAAGAATTAGCTAGATGTTAGGAGAAAAAAATATTTACAGTCTATTCAGACAATAAAAGGGATGGTGGATGAAAAGCACACCAGTTGGATAAAAGAAGCTCATTCTACTTCTGCCAATTCTTCATTGTAATATGCCTCAGCCAGGCCCCAAATAAAGACTTGCTCTACCATAATTCCTGCATTCAGTTACCATTGAAATATATTTATTGCTGGTGGTTAGAAGTCAGCCTTTGAAATGGTGCAGTAAGTGCCTCAATTTTATATTATTTAGTCAGAAAAAGTCGTAATTTAACTTTGTTTTGCAAGTATTCTGACAGACCAAGGAAGGCTTTCTTTTTTTGCTGTCCAGCGGTTGGGTGAGTCCCTTGTGGAACATTTGGCATCCGAACACTTGAGTGTTAAATGCAGCATCTTTTCTCCTTGAGCAGGGAGATGTGCACTGAAGGCTCAGCCCTCCTTCCTTCCCCTATCCCAGATCCTTGGAGAGAGAAGAGGCAGAACAGTTCCTCGAACCAGCATGAGGCTTTGCTTCAGAGACTCTGTAGGAAGGATTGTTCCATTCTGGCAGAAACAAGGAGCAATTATTCTTGCTGCTGCTGAATCTTCTCTTCAGGAAAAGACATGGGCCAGGGAGATGAAAGATCTTGAACTATAGACCTGCTGTGGCTGGCACACAGCAGAGCCTCCTCAGCATGCCACCATCTAGGATATGCCACCAACTATAGGAAGCAACCTGTGTGAAAATGGAAAATGTGCTACAAATGCAATGGTCTTCTTCAAGAATTTCTGCTTCCCAGAGAGATTTGACAATCCTGCTTCAGCACCAGCTGGAGTGTGGCAGGCAGTCTGGCCAGGAGTATTGGCAGAAATATGGGCAAATGCCAGTTGAAATCTCCTCAGTCCCGTGCGTGACCTCCTAGCAAGCCGCGCAGAAGCGATGCGGTGTGGCAGCCTGCGAGAGCTCACTGCAGCAGCGAGTTCCTCTGCAGGTAATGGTGCTTGGGGCCGGTCTGTCCCAGCCACCCCGCCTTGAAGGAAAGGGGATTGGTTTGGGCAGATTTGCTGGGTGCACTCACTATTTTATTGACTTCTTTCTTAGCAATAGAGGTGTAAGGAAGTGAAGGATCTCTTGCACATACAGAAGAAATCATATGCATATATGCTAAAGTTTAATCTGAGGCTATTAACATAGGATGAGCAATGTAAAAGAGAGGAGTCGTTTTTTTTTTTATATCACTTCACTCCTAGGGGAGCACACAAGGGGAATCACATCAGATTTCTTCTTGGTGCATTTGCTCTGCTTACTAGCTTGGAATTTGGGGTTTTTTGGTATATTGGGCAATACTGAAATGCTGGGACAGGAAAAAAAAGCCTCAAACTGTTCCATTGGCTGTTACAGTCTTATAAATTTAAATGGTAAAGTAAATAAAGTAGTGTGCCTGGCAGTTCTCTTTAGCTGTGATAGACATATATACCTACGAGCACAATGGATTTTGTTAGCCATCACTTTACCTCCACAGCAAAAAAATCATCCATTTACTACAGGTCTAGTCAAAAAAATGATCCTAAATTACTGATAATAAAAAGCAGTTCTACAGGCACTCCCCAGTTTTGTTTTAATTGTAGAAATCTTAGTTTATGTGCAAAATTTTGTTTTAAAATCCTACGGCTCTTGTTCAGGAAGGCTTTTCTTCCTCTTTGGGGAGCTAATTCCTTTGCAGAGGTCATGCATAAATACATACATGTATTAGGCACACTCAAGATCTGTGAACCAGTCTTTTGGTCTTTCTAGTACTACTATTATTACTACTACTACTACTGCTACTACTACTATTATTATTATTATTATTATTATCATCATTATTTTTGTTTTGTTTTGTTTTGTTTTGTTTTTTATTTTGTTTTGTTTTAATTAATTTTATTTTTAGCTGCTTATGCTTCTATATGTGAGTAATTCCAAAGTGAGCAAAGTTGCTGAGGTGGGTATCTCATTCAGAGAAAGTAAGTAGACTTAAAACATGCCTAGCTTGATTCAATATTCATGGGATGCTCTACACTGGCACAGCTTTCCTTGTGCCCTCTTCCTCACCTTTCTTCAACATACACTGTGGCACATCCTGAAAGAAAAGTCTCCCACCAACACTCCCTTGATATTGATATAAAGGCAGCTTCACATCCACCCAGATTCTTGCCTTTCCGCAGTAAGCATGAAAACACAACATCCATCTTTTCCTCTCTCTGACTGTGTCTTTGGACTTTAAGCCAGGTAAGAGTATGAGCTATAAATTGAAGTGAATTATACAGCTGAGTAAATAAAGTGAGACGAGAGGGAGAAAAAGGGAAGTGTGTTTCCTATCACAGAGTTTAAAAAACAGATTTGGCACACAAGGGGAAAAAACAAAACAGGAAACAAGTTTCTACATATAAATTAAACTTTTTCACCCTAAAACTTTTTAGATAGCCCAGGAGTAATAAGTACGTGTGTTTTTTGGACAAGCAAAGCAAGCATTCCAACACTAAATGGCTTCCTGTTCAACACGTTCAAAGCCAGAGACTGTTTTTGGGGGTTGGTTAGAAATATGTGTGAAGTATGCACTTTTACTTCAGGCCAAATAAAATGTTTTTAATCTCCTTCCCATCCCCCTACCCCCCCCAAAAAAGGAAAAAGTCAAAAAAGCAAAATGTGACCAAAGTTTTCTCTTTCACTAAGGAAGTTCAATGATTAGCCTTCAGTTAATGTGCAAATATTCTCACTTCCATGTAAAGATACTTAAAAGGGAACTGGTCAGTGTCATTCTACACTGGCATTTGATGCTGTTGAACTATAATAAGTAGGTGCATACAGAAGCTGAAGAACTTGGCCCCATGCAAAGACAGCAAAACAGCAAATATTTGAGGGTGCAAAAGTGTGTTACAGCGTTTTCCCCCATTAGTGTCAAAGCTATAATTCACAAATTGTTGATCCATTTTCTTCTTCTACCACATCAGCCTCAAATATTATTTGCTACTACATTTTGTTTGCCCATAGATCTTCAGGTTTTTGTTTGGGTTTTTTTTAGGTTTACAAGGGTTGACTACATGGCCAAAAGTTAAGGTAAGACACATGGGAAAAAAACATGGAGCCCCATATGCCGTGGATGTGCCAACATAAGGGGGTTTTCTAGTTCCTCAGTGAAGCCACAGGGTCTTTTTTGCAAAAAAAAAAAAAAAAAAAAAAAAAAAAAAAAAAAATCAGAAAAGTGGACCTTTTTTTTTTTTTCTTACAGCTGGTGGGCAATAGGTATATCCAACTAACCTAGACCTCAGTTTGTCCCTTTCTATAATTTCACTAATTACTGCTTCTAGTAACATATTTTCTCCCAACTCCAAGGAAACAGAAGCCATGTAAGTGGTAGCCAACTATTTTCTTTTAGTATTTTTCTAATTCCAGTGTTTTTGAGCAAACTCAGGTTCTAAACACTGTTCTGTTTCAATATTTGAAGAATGCTATGTACTGAGTACTGTCCGAGCTGGTATGTTGTTGTGAGGCATCGGTCTCGTCTGTTGCTCTTATGCCACCTCGAATGAACTGAGCTGCATACTTTGTTTTGGTTCTTTCTGCATAATTTTTACAAAAAACCCAACCAACCAAAAAAACAACCAACCCCTCCTTCCCCCACTGCTAGGCCCTTATGAACATTTATTTTTGGGTTTTCACTTGAAGAAAATGAATCCTAGGCAGAGTCTCCAGTCTCACCTAAATCAGAAAAATGCAACCTGTGCTGATTTGCACCATAATAAGAAAGGATTTTCTTTAGGCCCTGACAAATATAGTACCCTTTTCAGAGGTTCTGCTGAAGATAGGACTAACAAAGTTAATGGAAGTTAATGAATGCTAGATAGACTTCACTGATGACTCATCCCTGCAACTCCACGTACTTCAATATTACACCATACTTGATATCCAGAGCTATTCCTGGAGGTGGGGAGGCCAGTGGGAGAAATGACCAGTAAAGGATAGGTTTCCCTCCTTGGAAGTCCAGCTTTCACAAGGAGAGTTGTAGGAAATCAGTTTCTACTGATTCTGTGCCAGCTGCTCAGTGAGGCTCTTCTGCTACTTCCCTGGAGCACTTAAATTCAATTTCAGTTCAACTCCATTGTGTTCTACCCTTCAGACTCCTTCCTTCCCACAGGCCCATCCAAAATAAAAACACCACGTTTGTTTGTTATTCTGAACCTTGCAACTTCTTTTCCCCTGACCTTCACCATTAATACTTTAGAGTTTCTGTTCTAGTTCCTTCACATTTAATATCATATTTCTAAGTATCAGTAATTTTTCTGGTGTGTTAAATCAGTCATTAGCGAACTAACGTAAATTCTCAGGAAAGGGAATAGGTATAGATATGTCCTATGGAAACTTCAGGGTCCAAACTTTCTGTATGGTCATGTTGGTCAAACTTTGGACTCACAGCAATAATCAATATCAAAAGGTTAAAATACAAGGTAATACACTCTGATATAATCAATATGTTTCTTTTAACTCAGTCTATTCTTCTAAAGTTGGCTTTTGAAACACAAACCTTTCACTTGCAACAAGAGAGAAGAATAATCTGCAAAATATTATGAAGATGCACATGATTCTTAGGTGTGAGCTTTAACAGTTACTCCTGGGCTCCCCACACACACATTTCTGAGGGAAGACAAAAATAGAACATGAAAAAAGAAAAAAAAAAGTGAAAGATAGAGCAGGAGAGAGAAGAAAGAAGAAATGAAAAAAAAAAGAGAGAGAAAGGGAGGAAGGAAGGGAGGAAGGAAGAAAGGAGGGAAGGAGGGAAGGAAGGGAGGAAGGAGGGAGGGAAGGAAGGAACAAAGGAGGGAAGGGAGAAAGGGAGAAAGGGAGAAAGGGAGAAAGAAAGAGAGAAAGAGAAAGAGAGAGAAAAAGAAAGAAAGAAAGAGAGAAAGAAAGGTGAGAGAAAGGTGGTCGAGAACAGAAATCTAACTAAAATTGGAAAAGAAAACCAAAGCAAAAGAAAGATTTCAGGGAGAATTTATGGTAGTTTAAATACCTATTTCTTTTGCCAGGTAGAGAAATCCTAAGCCTGTTACATGATCTTAAACATCTTTCCAAGTCCTTCAGTGAATCACTGCCATTACCAATATGGGCAGAAATTTACTATATCAGCTTCCCAGACACTGAACACAGTGTTGGCAGAGCTGATAGATATTAACTCAGTGAGTCAGATAGGGTGTTCTTTTTTTATCTTCAAGGCACACAGGAGCAGCTCCAACCATGTTGCCCCTGCAGCTGCTGCTGAAAGCTGGCTGGCCAGCGTGATAAGGCTGGGACTGCTGATGATTGGTACTGCAAGACTTCCATGGTAACTTCAAGCTGTTCCAGAAGGCAATGAGACTATTACTGACATCCTGGAGTAGTTCCCTGAGGTCATGTCAGTCATACTCAGGAGTCTAGGAAAATCCCAACAAATAATACTGTTGCTGTCACTATAATGATACATAGTTGCAGGCATCATTATCTCAGTTGATAAGCTTTGTCCTTCTCACAAAGCTCCCTCACTGAAGCTTTGTACATGTGACATTATTTACTGTGGAAAATTTCACATTTAACCTTTTTTTTCTTGCCCAGTTCTAGCACACACCTCTTTCAGATACAGCTGCTTAAACAAAGTGATTTGGTTTCGTGGAAGCAAAGTCCATACATTACTCTTTACTTAATGGGAACTTGTTTTGTTTGTTGGCAGGAAAGAATTTTGAGTATTTTCTGTACCTCTCCTAAAGAAATAGCTATGGCTGAAGGTGATCAGGATAGAAGAGAGCAAAGAATACACTCGCATTTAGCAGGAGCACAGAGTGAGACCAATCTGATGGTGCTCTGCAGCAGTTGTGTGTGCCGTGGAGTCATTATATGGTTGATTTCTGCCAAATGGAATCAGTGGATGAAGTAACAGCCAGAGTCTCAAGTTGCTCTTCAAAAGACATCAGATTTTGTTTTCTCTGATTTTTCCATGCTTTTCTGCTTTCAGCATTCCATCCTTTGAATCATTTAAGAAGTCTGAATTTCAAAACCGAATACTCACTGAGGAAGTTAGGCTATGCTGACCTATAGCTAAAGCAGCCGTTTCTTCCAGATGAATACACCCCTCTGTGCTTGTCTTGACATTGTACTTTTCCTCAGTCACAGCTGGCCACTGGACAAGGAAGAATGCCAGTGAGATGGGTACATCTACCTCTCCTGGTGACCAAATCTACTTACCAGAGTACACCCCATCTCTGGTACCATACTGCATTTCTCTGAAGAAATCTCCTTTGAGTCACCCCAAAACATCAAATCTACAGGACTTATGTGTTTGAGAATTTAGCAGAAGAGACTTTCGATCTTTTTTTCAACAGCGCTTGAGTTCATCCTGTTGGTCTGTACCATTCTGAAGAGGGATATTGAGGACCAAGGGATATATTCATTAAGTGATCCAGACAGTCTTATTTACTCAGCAATTGCTTTTTCAACACAGTCACAACTGACCCATCACATTTCTGATGAACAACCAGATGGGTACCAATTCGCTTCAGGGAGATCAGGGGTGCTGTCCCAGACTGTCTTAAACAAGTTTCCAGCTATTTCCAGCTCATAAAAATTCCAGGGTCTTTCGCGGCTCACTAGATTAAAGGCTGCAAGTCCTGACAGTGTGACTTCAGGTTTCTTTGAGTGCTGTACCTCAAGAACAGCCAACAGGAAGTCAGTAAGAGACTAGCAGGAAACAAATTGCTAGCTCCTACAGGAATTTCTCTCCTAGTCTGCATAAATTACTGATGCACTAGCCTGGTGTTAAAGAGAGGTTGCTTGACTGTTATCTGCTGGTAGATGTCAACGTTCTGGGTGCAATGACTGACCTGCTCCATCTGCACCTGACAGTGATTACCTGCAGTGCTCCTCTTCCCCTTAGGGTATCCCCCCAATATTAAGTGTCTTGATGGGAGATTGAACCAAATTCGAGTGCAGTGCCAGTCTAAGTGATTGATTATAAGCGATGCTTAGTGTTTATTAGCAGTAAAGCCTTTTCAGGAGCCATACAAAATGTAAACCAGCAAGTCTCTCTTTCTCCCCTGTGCTAGGTCAGTATGTACACACACCCACATGTGCACACACGTATGTGAAAGAACCCTAATTAATTTCAGGAGTGCCAAGAAGTCATTGAGTATGCTGGAAAATGGCATCAATGCAAGGCTGACAGCATGACTGTTACTACATTTGAATGCTGCCATCCCTAGAGAAATGCTCTAACTGGGTAATTCAGGAACAGAAACAAGTTCATTCTAGCCAGCTTGTTATCAAGACACCATGTATTCACTGTAGACTAATTCATTAGCATCTTATCAAAAACAGGGACTTGCCTCATGACTTAGTGGTTCTTGAGAGCCCTTGATTTCTTCTGAACAATACGGAGCAGTTCTGTCAAAAGAAGAGTGGAAATATGCAAGCAGGAGCAAGTAAGGGGGTAAGAACCCTGAGAACATGACCCTTTGGTTATGCTGGGGGTCCTTTTCCTTTTCTTTTTGTGCATTTAGAAAGTGGCTGATGTGATACATTTTGCAAATAGATAAAAATACACACACGAGAGCTGGGAACATCTTGTACACAGATGTGAGTCAGTACTTGGCAGGTGGCTAATGGGAGTCAGATTTCCCAGACAATAACTGCATTTTCAAAATAAGAATTAAAGAGACAAGAGAAAAAGGGCTTATTCCCATTAGTTGAGAGTATGAGCTCTGAAGTGAAATTATCTTTTCTTTCCATAAAATTGATTTTATATCACTTCATAGGTTGCCTGCATAAAACATCCAGGAATGATAAGCTGAATCTTGCAAGGGCTTCATTTTCTAAATGGGTACAGGCTACATGATTACTTGTTTCTCTCCTCCAAGCTGTCCAGCCATTTCTGATCTAAAAACTGTACAGACACGATAACAATATAATATAGTGTTCAGACATGTCCTGTGAAAATGTCATGAGAGGACCCTACTATCAGTGTAGTTAGCCAAGGAGAATGGCATGCGGCACACCATTTGTTTTATTGTTACTGTGGATCAGAAAAACTTTTCCATAGCAAGAATTTTCCATATCAAATTGAGAACTATGAACTCAGGCACGTCTGCTACTTCTGTGTCAAACAGCACCCAAGTTCCTCTTAGCCTTGCAGGACCTTGTCTCGGGCTTACAGTGCATTTCCTAATTTCATCATAAAGAGACAGATGTGGCCAGAAACACAGAGCTATGGGTGGGTTATGATTCTGTGCATTGCAATTTGACTTTTAATTGCTGGTAACTTCAACCTTTGGTTATGCTGTCAGAATCAGTCTTTTTAGTAGATCTTTGAAAAGTGTCTTTTCAAAAACAGCACGTGAGAAGATGCTTGCCTTTGGTAGAAAATCTGCCTGTCTGTCTGCCTCTCTACATGCCTGTCTGTTCATCTACTACTCTACATATTACTAGCTATGGAAAAGTAGAATGCCAGTAGTCAGAACAAATTAGCTTTGGGACAGAAGTATGCTCTTGTAAGTTTGTGTTCAAATTTTCTGATGAAAAGGCACACTCATGTGTTGACCTCTGGCTGTTGTAATGAACCAGATCTCCTCTCCAGGTGAGGAGGCTGTGTTGTGCCCTGGAAGATGTGTTTTAACCAGAGAACTCTGCCTAAAGAGGGAAATAAGAGCATAAAGCCCCCAGCATGTTGTTATTATGTTACCATTTCTGTTCTCAGTGAGGTATGGAATATTTTAGTATTTAATATTTTTTTAATTTGTTACCAAAATTTTGTCAAAAATTTTGCTTTCTTCTTCAACCCCAGTTCTCAAGGCAGTTCTAGGTGCTTTCTCTGTTTGTTTGTTTGCTTAATGCAGGATAGGGGTAGGCCACGGAAAAGTGTGATCCATATGGCATTGAATTTTCTAAGAAACTGCATCTGTGAAGGTCTGAGCCACAGGAACAATGTTAGGCTGTATCCCTTCCTAGGATTTTTTTAGCTTCTAGTTGCAGTTTGTCCAGGATGTTATCATATTTTTCTGTAATAATGTCCTTTAACATACATACAGCAGTCCAAAGAAAGATGAGTGGGTAGAAATCACATCTCCACGAGAGCCAGATATTACCACAAAACCAGTGGGGTGTAATGTTTTCCAAGTCACAGAAGTGCCCTACCATGAGACAGGTCAATAGCCCAGAACAGGATATATTTTTTATTCATTTAATAGGAGGGAGGGGGATTTAATGAGACAGAAATCCAGAAGCTAGCAGACAGATTATATACAAAAAACAGACTTATAAAAGTACTTTGCTGGGAAAAGTGAGATTAAATATTGCAAGACATAATTAATGTATTATGGTACTTTAAGACTAAAACAAAGAAAATTTTTGGTATCCTCAGCTTCCTTTTTCTGAGCAAATTCCTGCGGATACTTACAGCATTACAACTTCCAGTTGTTTCCCATGATTGAAAGCTTCCAGGTTACCCGCCCACTGCTAAAGGAAGTGCTGATCTTGGCAGAAAGCCTCAGTCAGCTCAGTCCTGACTGGGGTCAGTGGGAAACTTCTGGTTGTCCAAAATACAGCTGGGCTGAGTTCTAAGGGATGTAACATCCTGAGGCTCATGAGGATCTGGCAGTTCTCACGTGTACATTTGTCTTTGGAAGTGCATGACCTATATCATAAGAAACAAGTTTGGGCTGCAACTTGGACATACCCAAGGGAGAAGAGGCAGCCCCTCTGCATCTGGTGCTCAAGCCCCCTCATGTGGCTGTGAGAACAGCTTCCTGAGGTGGTGAGTTCCTCCTGCCCGGGGAATAGACACCCAGGGTTCACTGGTAGCCTGTAGAAAGCCTCCAGAATCACAGACTGGGTCAGGTTGGAAGGGACCGCAGTGGGCCATTTTATCCAACTTCCTTGCTCAGTCAGGGTCACGGTAGAGCACATGACACAGGATTGTGTTCAGGAAGTTCTTGAATATCTCCAGTGAGGGTGACTCCACTCATAAGAGAGATATTCCAGTCCCTTAACTATCCTTGTTACCCTCTGCTGGACCTGCTCCAGGAGCTCCATGTCCGTCTTTTCCTGAGGAGCCCAGAACTGGACACAGCACTCAAAATGTGGCCTCAACAGGGCTGAGTACAGGGACAGGATCACCTCCCTCCTCCTGCTGGCAAGGGTTTTCCTAAGGCACCCCAAGGTTCTGTTGGCCTTCTTGGCCACAAGGGCATACTGCTGGCTCAGGGGCAGCCCCAGGTTCTTCACCACAGCTACTTTCCAGCAGGTTGGCCCCAGCACTGAGGCCAGTTGGCAGTGAGGGTCTTTTGCTTGTTTGCTTTTGGCCTTTCTACGGATACAAGCTATTCAAAGGGAATACATTCTCCATGACCTGAAGTAGTATCTCTGTTACTGGGTTTCAGATACAAAAAGACATAATATAAAAAGTGTGTTATAAAAAGAACAAAATATTGACTTGTTCCTGTGGTGAACGGGCATAAGCAGGCTCAAAGTGCTGTGCTGCTACTTTTCCTGATCCCTGAGTAGAGATCACTGTTTACAAAAACAAACAAACAAGAAACTAATTTAAAGCATTGCAAATCTAGCTATCTTTGAGCTTCAGAAGACTGGACACCAACAAGCTCTGTATCAGGAGTGTGATGTCCAGTTCTGATTTGAAGTCATGGCTTATACTTTAATGGACATTTAGGGTAAGATTTGTTCTGCCCTAGTTCTCAACAAGTTATTTAATCCTAATAGAATTGCCCAGTCTGTGGGATGTCTGCTTTCAGATGTCCTTGAAGAATTTCTTAATCATCTGGCTTTTGGAACGTTTGTTTTCCACAGCTTCTTTTAAAGAGGAAACCTTATGCAACTAGGTATCCAACAGTTTCTGGGCCAGGTAGAGAGGGAGAGGGAACACGACACTTAAAGGTTAGCAGGCTGCAGGGCAGTTTCTATATTTTACCCAATGTTTGCATAAAGTGACTCATCCTTCTTTGGGCATCAACCAAAATCTTGAGGAAAGCAGGTACCAAAGCTCAGCCTGTCCCATCTGACTTGCTCTAGGCAGCTGTGAGTGATGGAGTTCACATAGTTGGATGTTCAGTTCTCAGGTGCCCAGCTCTGCTGAGGCCTAGTAAAAGAAAACTAGAGATCTAAGCTTTTGAGCACAGCCAGAAAAATTTAGTGTTGCAGCAATACCTGGACTTCAAAAATTTATTTTTCCTTTTGGGCCTAATGTCCACTCTGATCCACGCACACACTGCACGTGTCCTGTGCCTTAGCACTCGCCTGTGTGCATTTCTTTATCTCCAGCCTTACCACTCCTGCTCCCTTACAGGATTTTTTTTTATTTAGACCTACAGCCTTTAGCAAGCAAATATTTTTGGCTGGATTGAGTTCTGTATCAAAATGCCTTTTCCTTTTGGTACAAAAATATGTAATTCTCTCTAATGTCTCTTGCCCTTCAGTGGTCACTTGAAGGGTAAAATATCTACTAGTACCAAATGCAGTTTTGGTAATGGGGTACTGGTGCAGAATAAACACTTCTCCACAGCATTTGTGTACTTCAAACCATTCCTCATTAGTACTGCTTACTCTAAATCGAGCATAAGGTTGTAACTGGAGACCGTTTCACTGGTGTCTATTAATACTGGGTCAGATTCTACAGCACTGGCTACATTCAGAAAGTCCTTACTTGCACCAGCAAGTTCTGTTTAAAGTAATGGTAACTTAATTCCTTTTTGACTGCCTAATCTGGCCCACATTTAGGGATGCAACAATGTTTTTTACAGCATTGGTAAGATGATAAAAAAACTTTATAGAAAAAATTTTAAGCTCTTGAAGAAAGTGATAGTTGATGTCATATGTATAATTCTTTCCAAATCCTGCTTATAGCAGTGTAGAGTGGGGATCTTGTGCTGAAATGATTGCCAATATTTTCAGTTTCGCACATCTTTTTCAAGAGGTTATAGCCTTCCTAACAGTAGTTTGAGCAGAAGGTTGTTGTGAAAGTGTCTTTTCCTATCTTGGAAGAGTGATATTGGATTTAAATTGAAAACTAAAATAACTGTTAATATTTTTAGGTACTTTTCTGAGACATTTGTTCATGTATTAAAATGACATGTGGAAGCAGTTAGCAAAATGTTCACTTTGGAAAGAAGGAAGCATAGAGTGGATGGAGAAGGACGAGCAGTATTATTTCCACTCCTTTAACCATTGTAAGAAATCTGTTTTTAGCAGTGATGTGTGTTGTGTCAGTACCAAAGAGGGTTTTGAGTCCCATGTAAAGGGAGGCATCTGCTACACCTCTTTCAAAAGACCTGGCACTCTCTATTTCTGTTGAATGGAGGGCTCTCTCCTGGGGTCACATATAAAGCCGAGAGTTAATCACACATCCACAAAGACACACTGCTGCACTGCTCCCAGAGTGCCATTCTGACAATCATCCTAAAAGTGTGTCTGCAGTCCCTGTGTTCCCATCTAGTCTTCTGTCAACGCTGTGCCTTCATTTAAATCTTCTTCCTTGCGGGTTTTTTTTTCTGCATTGTATTTGTAAAAAGGGAAAAATACCACCTCTTCATTGTCTTGCCAAAACAATTATACCGGTCTAACTTACCTTCTGTGTAAATTTTTTAGCGCTTCTAATCTTTTGAGAAGTCTTCTTGTACTTCATCTTCACTTGAATATAGGTCATTATACTTACACGAGTGACTTTACCTGTTCACAATAAATTCAGAATCTTACCTGTCCACATTGGGAAAAGATGCCTTAATGAAACTTCTGATGCCCTTAGTCTTATCATGCTAGCATTTTCAAGTAGTATGATAAGAATCTGGAGTGAAATTTATCATCTCTCGACTTGAAAACACTATTTCTTGTCTTATCCTTTTCCATTCACCGTGTGCTTAGGCACCTCATCTCCTGTGACCAGAACTCATATTAACCTCATTTAGACACTGCCATGCGAAACCTGGCATCTAGTCCATGGTATCTCTCTAGGGTAGGGCTCTAACTGAAGAGAGGAATTCGGTTCACTGATCTGAAGGTGGAAAGGCTGGTATCTAGAAGTAATGGTTTCTCCCCTTTAACTACAGAAGAATCCGGAGGAACTGACTTGACCACACGCCGTGACTTTGTGATGGTTATGTGATATGAGTCCTACTCCATTATTAGTGTGTATATTAATAAGTATACATATTCAAGTATATTCATAGTCAAGTTTATTAGAGATGTGGTGATGCAAAAAGGCTTGAGGGAAGAGATAATGCTGCATGGTACCAGGTCCATTTATAAAAAAGAGGGGGCATACCTAAAGCTGCCAGTTACACACAATATATTAGCTGTTGCTAATAATGAGCACTTTGCTAAGTGCTTTCTGTGCTAAAAAAAAGGTGAGGAGCAAAGAGACTCCTGGAAATTGAAGTGGATAGTTGAAAAGAGAAACATAAGAATTATTGTTAGAGTTCAAATTTGTTTATCAAGACTTTTAAAATGAAATAATACAGAGATTTATAGCAAAGATTGCAATTTGGCCTAGAGAAAAAGTTAATGTTAGTCTTCTTTCAACATTAAAACCCTATTCAAAGTTCATGATCTACCAAGATTTCCTAACCTTATCAAGAGAACTTCAAAGAAAATCTCTGAGAGTGGGTGTCACCAGAGAAAAAGAAATAAACAGGGGCTAGCATAACTATAAAATTCAGCATGTGAAAAGGTACTAGGCAGACAGTCAAAATGGCAAGAACAAATACACAAGAGGACAAAACTCTGTCTGCCAACAGTTACAGCAGTATTGCATATCACTTTGTGTTCCCGCTTATGGTAACGTTGTGCTAGTACAGCTCACTTGATTTTTCTGGATCTAGTCCTGATTTTCAGTGATGGAAAAGCAGAATCATCCACATGTGCCTCCTGCTTTTACTTCTCCTTTGAACTAAGAGCTGAGGAAAGTGGAAACTTCTTGTGAATGTTGATATTACACCCTACGGAAGGTTGGTCTGAGAAGCAGGAGTTGAATATCTTTGTATATATCCTTCTGTTACACAAGAAATTATTTTTGAATGCAATCAAAACATTGGCCCTGGATCCTATTGCACTAAACAGTGGTGTTAAGGGTTCTATGCAAGCCAGATGAGCAAAAATAATGAAAACACCAGTCAAAGTTCAAAGCCAGATATCTTGCTTCTGATGGGAAAATGCATCAGATTCTCCGAATCTTGTCTTTCTCTGATTCTGACTTTAATGACTTAATGTGTTATTCTAGGTATTTTAAAATACTTTAGTTGGATAAAGAGTGGATTTAAAAATGCCAGTTAATTTCTTCTGTGAAATTATTAAAACGTATTAGAAAAAAGATTCTGAGTATAAGGGTTATTTTTCCCTTTTTGTGTTTGTTTCAGTGCTGATGAATAAGTCAGCTCTATGCCTGGCTACTAACAGTCATTATCATGGCTGCTACAACTACAGCTATGCAAGAGAAACAACCTGAGAAAAAGCAGCTGCATCACCCTTAATATAAAGAAGAAATCTGAATACTTGAAAGCCTTTTAATGTACAGTCTAACACAAGCAATACCAGCCTCCCATTATTAGCAGACCGTCCTGCTTGAGATGTAAGACAAATATAAAGAAAAATGTCTGCAGTCCAGGGAGGTTGTTTTTCTTCCTTCTGAGAACTGGAGCAAAAGCCTAACTGGGCTATTTGTTGGTATCCTGAACCATTATTATTCCCCGAGTCTCATTAAAACAAAAGAAAGCAAAACAAAAACCCTGCCTTTGTCTCAGGTCATTCCAGAACATTTGCCCTCTGCTGTAATGTATTCAGGCAGGAAATGTTTTTCTTCTTTTAAAATGAGCAGTGCAAGGATATTGTGAAGAATGCATGTAGGATAATATGCTATCAGCACCCTCCAGTTGTTTGTTATGGCCATTTTCAGCCCAAATGAGGACACTGAGTTCCCTTGAATTCTCACTGTGCTGGCAAAGTCATCTCTGTGTAACAACAAAAAACCCAACAATCACTTCCTGATAAGTTTCAGAGAATAACTTTTCTCAGACTTATCTCACTGTTTAATTCCACTGCTGAGAAGCAATGCAGTTTTACAACAGACTTGCCTCTTTACTGTATATTTGTCAGTGGTGACTGTACAGTTTTACCTTCTCATATGCTTTGCTTCTCTCTGGAGGAGATAATGAAGAGGACATACTCTCCTGTGTCCTGTGAATGGATGCAGCCCATGTTTAAGGTCACTTCTAAACAACAGATCCTCATTTGCAGTCATGGCTAAGGGTCTTTTCTAAAAAAAAAAAGCCTTGTTTTGCTGGAGGCAGCAGACTGCGTAGGGTTATGGCATGCCAGAGGTGCACCGGGATGCAAGGATACTTCATAAGCACAGTTTCGAATCTCAGGATGTTTCTCCACAGCAATTTTGTGTTATAAAGTCAATATGGATGTTTTATGCAGAAAGCTTTATGTTCTGAAGACCAGTCGTGGTGTCACTTAGGTGAGGAGGGTTTGTCTCTCAGTTAGGTCACAAGACCAGGAGCAAAGCAAGGGCAAGGCTCCTTTTTGCACAGAGAAAAAGGAGAGAACTGATGATGCCTTAAGTTTTAACTTGTATATTTTTCAGATCCTGTACTGCCTAGTGTATAACTCTGAGGTTTCTTGTGGCCTGTTAGCTGCTGTTCTCTCATGCTGGTTAGACATAACAAACCTCTCTAGGTTTCCACCTCAAGGACACCAGGCCCCAAAGTGTAAACTAAGGCCTCTGAAGGGGAGGGCAAACTTGGGGTAGTTAGATCATTAAGTGAGGTTATAATTGGACAATTAACCCTGATATGCAAATGAACCAAACTTATAAAAGTGTGAAGAACTCGTGACTCGGGCTCCATCTTGGGTATAGCCTTTGGCCTGCCCAGGATGGAACTTTGAAGGCCCTTCAAATAAATACCTACCTTTATTCCCTTATTCCTGTCTAGTCTCTGGTTTTTTAGGTGGCCATCTCAGGCATCACTGACAGCAGTGGAAAAGTCCTCAAACTTCCTCAGACATTTTCCTAGAGAAAGCAGTTCTTAGGGTATTCAAGCATCAGTGGTGTTGGCTGCTTGGTTGCTTTATTGCATAGCTTGTGGCAGTTCTTCTCTATGCATATTTTGCACATGTCCACAAGAAATAGCATTTATAATTGCACCCAGAACTGAAAGCAAAGCTCATTTTCTAACTGTGGATGCCAGCTGGCAAGTACAGGGCTTGTTTCTTTCTAAAATATAGACTTTTTAACATTAGCAACTACCTCCCACTTCCTCTCAAAAGATGTGTTTGATGCTTGGTAAAGATCACTGTGGTGATATTACTGTGAGAGGAAAAAGGTAGGAGGATGGTCAGGATGATAGCCACAAATTTAGGAAAGCTAAATTAAAATCTCTGTCACATACTTCCTGCGTTGTCTTTAACAAATCACTGAGCCAGAGAGCCACAACAGATTTAATTTTCCTCAAATTCTATGCTTCAATTTCACATCTGTCAAACGTGAAGCATAGGATTTCTTTAGCATGAGTTTATGTAAACTCAGATTGTGAAGTTCCTGGATATTTGCTGTGATGGGGGTCACACTGCTTTTTAAACTAAGGCTTTTGAAAGAGATCATTAAGATATATAACAAAAGAACTTGCTTTTACTTCTTTGTTTATTCTCATCATGAGGAAGCTCAGTCTGAAGACAGGAATAAATGCTGTGGAACTGCAGAAGAGGATTTCTTCATCAGGAACAGATGAACAAACCCTTGAAAACTTTTTGGGAGAAACCGCTCCTCTTTGCTGGGTTTTCCAGAAGAATAAGTGTAAAAGAGTGGTTGAAATAATAAATTCTTCTGAAAAAATAGGGTTTCCTGTTGAGCAATCCAAGGCTTTATTGTTTCTCAGGAAGCAGAGAGCTGCAGAATCTTAAAAAAAAAAAAAAAAAAAAGAATCAACACACTAGTTAGCACAGACTAATAAAGTTACTGTTAACATTACGTGGCATGCCTCTGGAGGTATATTTATTGCCCCAAGAATTCCCCAGTGATAGTTTTCTGACAGATTTTGTTTGTTTTGTGGGATTTACAGTCTACTGATATGAGATGTAATTTAAAACACATCAGAGTAAGAAACAGTTCATTTAAATAATTATTTTACTTTCTTCTTGTCAAGTACCTATCCAAATCTATCAAGAAAGGGATAAATAAAGTCTCAATCCCGGGTCCATACAGGTAGGAAAGGAAAGGATTGCCTGTAGTCAGAGTTAAGATGGTGGGCTTTTGCAAATAACAAAACATACCCAAGCACTGTGGTCAGGGGCCTTTTTGAGTGAAACTAGAACAAGGATCAGCTTGCAGTTATGTAAAGTAAGTAATGTAAGTGCATTGCTGTTGTGGGACCCGTTGTCTGTGATCTAGGGCTGAAGGTAAGTGCTGTAGAGGCCAGCACCAACAAAGTGTGAGCGGCATAACAGAACCGGCACAAAATTTCCCACAACTTGACCCAAGCTCTGCAACATCCTCTGGAAAGAGAGCTAATATTTCAAGAGGACAAGTTAATCTTCAGTTGCTTGCCTTAAAAAAGTAATTTTCAAATTTGTTAGTGCAGTGCAGCAATGAACTCTTTTGCAGTGGTGACAGCTTCAGAGTGATGCCTGTTTCCTACCCACCAATGTCACCTGCAAAGTTTTTAGTGAGCTACTGTAGTAAGAAAACTTATGAGAACAGAGTTACTTTAATCAATGATTTTCTTCTCAAGCCTTAATATTGTTAACTTTAAGAAGTCTTTAGAAAGCTGGCATGAACAGGAATGCACATGAGGGGAGGAACCTTTTTTCATCTTCTGAGAAACAGAAGGGATTATTCTAATATGGCATGCTTAATTACTCAAATCATGCCTTCTTCAGTGAAAAGCAATAAAAATGAGAGCCTGTGATTATTTCTGTATTTCTGAAATAAAATGTTGATGCCATTAGCTAAGAAATACTTCAGTGACAGTTTGAAACAAATGTCTCCAATACTCTTGCAGTATAGATTTTAAGACTTCATTATTCTTGGTTTGTTTTATGCCAGTTGAACATTAAAAACAGGCTTTTTTTTTTGAGGCTTAAGAAGCATGCATCCTTTACATGAAGATTAATCCTCAATAAACATGCCTTTAACAATCAGTTGGTTCACTCTATATGTGTAGCAAGGAATTCAAGTCAGAGAATCCTCATAAGATGCTTATTTTAAAGTATTATAATTTCCCTGCTTATCTTGTACTTTCTTCTCTAATTCAGTGGAAAACTGGTTATTACATGGGCATAAGAAATATTTCTAATTTGGCTTTTGCCAGATCTCCTCTTAGCAGATATTACTTTCTGACAGATTGCCCCAGTTTAATATAGAAACTGCATAAATAAGATGTTGTCAAAAAAAAAAAAAATTGTCAGAAAGAAAAAGTGCACTGTTTTGGTTCCTACAGAGAGCAACTGCATGTGAATAGATACATCTTTTCTGAAAGACATAATTCTACACTGAGAATAGTGACAACTGTCTGAGGCCTAAAATGTTCAGAGTTGCCTCTCCAAAGACTGGAGGCAGATTAAAATTTGTCCAGTGTCATGTCAGGGAAAATGTTCTAGCTCAGAATCATTCAAGGACTCGAAAACAACTGCAGCTGTTTAAATTGCTTGTGTCAAAACAAGTCTTGCTACGAATTTTCTTATAATTTGAAGACAAAAGGAGATTAAAAAATCCAGATATCAGTTTTGTAGCTCAGTCAATCTTCTCCATTGTCCAAGTCATTGGTGAAAAGTGCTTTCGGTTAGAAATCCTGTGAAAATAGGAGATGTCATCTTAAAATTGGGAAAAACTTGCTATTCTAGCTTAATTTAATTTTGAGTTCTTCATTTATTTTAACACAAAATTAAAAGCAAATTAAGATTTGATAACATAAAGATTTAAATCAACAGATACACTTAGAAGAACAACAATCCTTCCCTTGTTCTAACTCCAGTACTTTTGTGAGTTGGAGTTTTTCCCTCTCAGTCTGATACCAATGTATCACCCATGAAACACTGGTAATTTTTATCTCAATTAGTTATACCTTTTCTGAAATTGTGAGCAATATGTTATTATGTAGAGCAATATATATTCTACTGTACTTTTATTATTTCAAATATAATTATATGTTGACACCTTCCAGCATAACTTTACAGATTTGGCATATTCTCTGGCAAGTGTAAGGCTTTCAATCCCTACTCAGCTCTATATCTAAAGAGAGAGGAAGGAGACCATTGCTATGTGGTAGAGCTCATTGCTTGTCTTCTCTCAGCTTTTCTGTGCCACCTACACAGGTATTCAATACAGAAGTAATTATTTTTGTTGTCATATCCTTTGATGACTTTAGATATACAAATATCTTTGTATGTGTGTCCCCTTATCCCTGTGGGAGGGGAAGATCACAGCCTTCCGCACACTTGTTGTACAGCTGCATGAAGGTAGAAAGGAGTCTGCTCATAGGGCCACTGTGTGAGCTGCCCCAGCAGGGTTTGATATAATCCATCTGACAATACTGCCTGTGAAACCTGTGAAGATAGTGGTAGAAAAGTGCCTAGAGGGTAACCCTAGAGCTAAGCTTTCTGAGAATCACAGGTATTGCTGTAGAGAAATTGCAGAACTTGAAGCTTTTTTAAAGCCAGGGAATGAAATCCTAGTTTCATTTAAGTCAGCGAGGATTTTGCTAGTGATGCTACCAGGTATATCTGTTCAGGTGAGATGAAGGGCCCTTACTTCCAGCAAACCTTTGGGTACCAACACGTCTAAAGAAGAGCATTTTGTCTCTTCTAGGGGAAGGTAAGAACTCTTCACAGCTGAATGATGTGCAGGAGGTGGGGCTAAAGACAAAAAAACCCCCTTTACCCTAGACTATTTCGAGTCAACTGTGGTTCTGTTGCAGATCAAGCAAAGACATAACATTTTTTGCCTGCCACTTTTACTACAGAGGATCACAGGCTTAGCCTACAGTAAACTATCTTACTCTGCCTTTCTTTCTTTTTCCTTTCCTCCCAGAATAGCTCAGACCCGAGGTTCTCCAAACCATTGTTACTTCACAGGGCTTTTTTTTACCCAAGCCCCTGGGCCAAGCAGCAGGTGTAGCACAAGGCTGAGAGTGAGCCTTGGGGCAGAATGCTAATGGTCAAGCTGGTGACCCACTTTGCACAGCTGTCAGGTGCGTGCTTCCTCTGAGGCTGTCCCTGCTGCAAGGGAAGGTCTGGGCTCTCAGAGTGGGGTGTGTGTGTACAGCTGCTCATAGGAAGTGGAGGAATAGACCTTTCTCATAAGCAAGTTGTCCTATTAACCCTGAATTTCAGACTGACCTTTTATTTTCTGGTGGAACCTAAGACCAGGTGGCCCTTTCCTTCTTGAAAAGGGACATATAGTTACGTACAGGGTTCATGATGATATTAATGATTGGTGATTAGTACAAGGAAATACCAGGCACATGGCCTGTTCTATAGGGGGTCATCAAGCTAGACATGGTAGCTGTATTTCAAGAAAATGCCTAAGAGCCTAAAGGCTTTCTAATAGCATTAAAAGTTTTATGATCTGGAGTAAGGTAATCAAATCTCATGCTTCAGAACATGCTGATCTCCACAGGAACCAGAAAGGCATTTCCCACCATAAGAGCTTTATGCAGTTGTCTGGGTGGTTTCCATCTTTTCCCAGATTGATGGTAAATGGAACCTGTTGGAAGCAGGACACTTGAACTGCATGGAGTGACCCCCACATACCTGTGTCCCCATGTAGCTTTTAAAGAGCTAAAGATTTTGAATCCTATAGAAATTGATGCATTATGACAGGAAAGCTCCTGCAAAATACCTTCAAAGTGAAACCCTAGGCCAGCTTTCAGTCTCTGTTAGATAGGTGCAGTGCTCATTGAATGCACTCCCAGAACAGAGAACAATACTTGGCAAGCTGCTTCTAGTGAGGAAAAATGATTAATGTCACACGTCAAGTGCTCATAAAATGGTGTGGCTCTTGTTTACAGTGTCTTTTCTCATCTTAGGTATGAGGCTGGTCACTGCATCAAAGCAAAGCAGAGTGTTCACAGCATCGTTTTTGTTCTCCAGCTCCTGATGCACTGTCGTGCCAGCCAGCTTCTCTGTATGCCCATCTGATAAAATCTGTGCTCTGCTTTGGCTGCCTCCTGCTCCTCTTCTACTTTTAATTGTCTCTGCGGCTTTTTTTCTTCCCTTTTTTGTTTTTCTTCTCATTCTCTTCTGCCCAACTGAAGGAAATAATTTGTCAGTTGTTATTGAAATTTTTACTTTGATCTGGATAATGTAAGATATTTTAATCCAGAGTGAAATACGATGCTACCACTTTGTCATTAGAAATAAAAGGGTTTTTTTTCTCATGGGAACATTTATATAGACATATATATATACACATAATTAACAGTAGCATGGACAAAAGCAAATTACTTCAGCAAGGCAGCATCTACCATCAGTTCAAGCCAAGACTTTTTGATTTTTCCTGCTTGGAACACAATGTTTAAGTATATTTTTCTCATGATATCACAGTCAATGTCCCTTTTGGGCCCAAAGTTAGTATCTCTTTTGACACCACGGTCATTATTTTCCCCTAATAATACTCTATATTTTTGTCATTATTTTTCACAGCCTTGTAAAAGTTGCGATGATGCAGCTGAAGAAGGGTTTTGAAAACTACATCCCAGATACTGAGGTCAAGAAAAGTAATTGGCTTCTCATATACTTTGTGAGTTTAATGACCAAAACAACTTGAGTTTTTGCAAAACAAAAGCTAGTCCTCTGTTCTCTGAGAGAAAGAGAAAATAAAGCAGCCAAATTACTCTGTCATTTCTTTTTTATTTACTACTTAAAAGAGGGGGGGGGGAACCCCCCTGCCTGTCCTCTGTTCAGTGGAAAATATAGAAGTAGCAAATAAGTAGGTACAAATATAATGCAGACCATAACAGTGTTACCTTTGTCGTTCTGCATGGAAACAGCAGAACAAGGTGAAATAATTCATGGAAAATACTACTGCTGGAGAAAAACCTCCAGTGTTCGTGCTGGGATCTACCCAGAAGTGCTGGAGCAGACAAGCTCTCAAAACTGTGCACCTTTGAGGTGAAGCAGGAAAAAAAAGAGGGGCATGTTTCACATAATGGTCTCTTGTAACTATTTCTCTAAAGGAGCCAAAGATGATTTGATTCTGCTTAACACATCCTTGTGAAGTTGCCATGATCTCCTTGTTCTTCCCTAGGGTTTAATACAAATGGCAAACTTAAGAAGTCTGAAGAAGACGAAAATTGTGGATTTTAAAAAGTGGTTTGGGCAAGGGGGAGTGATTAACCTGAAGTGGGAAAACACTAAAGCTGTGACTTGAGACACAAAAAGGGCAGAGTTTTAAATGGCCTTGGAGAAAAGGACAATAATTATTATCCTCCTGCAGGAAAAGAAGGAACTCCAGTAGAGAGATTACAGAATATGGTCATAATTTTCATTAATTGTTTTGCTTTTTGTGAACCACAATGCTTCAGTACTAGAAAGCAGTGGAAGCAGGGATTATGAGAAGCACAGCTGCAGAGATACAGGACACAACTGCAAACAGCTTCTAGAGTGTGTTGTATTTGCTGCTTTGCTTGAGCAGACCACCAGAAACTCAGTGAGAGAGACTAAAAGTGGCCCACAGTCATCAGCCAGTCAGTCAGACACAACTCTCCTAGGCAGACTGAGGGAGGATGCACTGCTTGCAGATTTTTCAGTGGGTTGGAAGGTAAGAGGAACAGAGTGTCTGGGTGGAGAGACAAGCATGCAGCAGATGTGAGAAGGTGAGTCTGTTCCACCTGGAACCATTAAGGAGCCAGCTTTGTTGCCCTTGCAACATCACTCAAAAAACACAAGCCCAATCCCTAATGAGCTTATCTTTAAAAATAAGAGAAAGCCTTTCTTGCCTCAGAGTACTTGTTATGTGCTCAGAATGTGCTGTTCTCTTTCCAAAAGCTTTTCGTCTTAAAGTGAGTTTTCGCCAACCGGTCTGAGACGGAGCTCTGTGAAACAGCATGGCAAAAGAACAAGGCTGCATGCCATTCAGCTTTAATAAGTCATGGGAGAAGATGTTGTTTAGCCTTGCAGAGTTTATACTCTCAGATTTAAAACGGTAAGTAATTAAAAGGAAGCAAGCCATCTTGGACCTGTCTATGCTCCAGCACTTACAGGGCCCAGTGTCTTGCGTCTGGCATGGCTCAAAGGCCTGTGTCTTTTTTGAAGGAGAAGGGACTAATTGGGTTGGCTGCTCCTTGCTGGTGGAGCAGGCAGCTCTGTGGGCAGTGGGGAGAGTTCATGGGGTCTCCAGGCTGGCTAGGGAAAAAGAACTTTACTAAACTTTTCCCTTCTTACAAAGCAGACTTTCTGGTCTATTTCCATCACAGTGACTCTAATATTTGGGACCCTCTTACAAAGCTTTGCATCCCAAAGACCTGGGCTGGGGAGTGAGTGCACATGCAAAAGCCACAGCAGAGCTGGGGTCCCACGCTGCCTCTGGGAGCCAGGTGTGACCAGAACAGGTTCGCCCACAGAGGTGGCAGATCTCCCTAGGAGTCTGGTCTGGCTTATTAAATGTACTAGGCAGGATCCTAGAGTTCTAGTCCTCACATGACCCAGTCTCTATATTCCACTGCATAGTAATTCAGGCCTTCTCAAAGGTGTGTGCTGTCTTTGTCAGCCACTGTTTGAGCTCTCTAGGAGTCTGCAAGTGTACTTACAAGTGCACTTATAGCCACCAGACCTGTATACTCAAGTGGGCATCAATATCATGAATATTCATAATCAGCTTTTTCATTTTGACTGAAAAAGCCTGGGGCAGCACACACTATGCACTGTTATCTAGATTTTAGCAAATTCAGAGACAAATACAAATGATTTCCATTGTTCGAGAGCTATTCTATAGCTGAGCATATGTGCTAAAGCACAGTGGAAAATATGCTAACAAAAGTGCCCGGTGTCTAGAGCAGTTTAAGTACAGCAATGGCAACAGCCTGCTGCTGATGCACAGTCCTGCCTGTTGACTTCTGGGGTTTGGATATCAGCAAAGCACTTGGGCTCAGAGCCACAACTCGAACTGATGGTATCAGAGCAGAGGATGATTTATTTTTGTTAAGTCCTGAACGTAAACATTTGCACAATCATTTAAAGATGTTAAGTACTACCCCTCTGGAGGCATGTTGATTTCCTTTTGGCAAATTTGGGGCAATAATTAGGAACTGTGGCAAAACTACTTGAAATTCAGACAGGCCACTGAAACAAAATAGGTCTAAATGAAAGAGGAGAATACAGCATCAAAGGAAAGAAAGGCTGTCAGTGGTTCATAGGGAGGAAAAGGAAAACCAGGTAGTATCATCATGACAAAAAAAATTATCAACTGGGCATCAGCTATTCTTCAGGAAAGAAATAAAATAAATGATAGAATGAAAGGAAGTACTGACACCTAAAGTGGAGACTTTAGTCAAGACAATGGAAACTTTCATATTAGGGTGTAGATCATTGAAGCATTAGTCCACTAAACTTCTGGCTGAGACCAGTGGACGAGATGGTTACTGCCTTTGCCAGTCAGAATAGAGAAAGGGCCAAGCTGTGCTGTGGGTGCCATTTGTCACAGAGGATCCACCATCAGCAAGAGTTCATGACTTTGGCTGGCATATCCTTCCCCAAGCACCACTGCTGGCTCTGTCTCCATGCTCTGCAGCAGATAGGATTGATGATGACCTGGACACAACAGCAAAAAGAACAAAGTGAAAACTTCTGCCTCCTTCAGGTCCACTGAATGCAGTTCACAGTCTTGCTTCTTGCTCAGAGTATTTCAGAAAGCCTCTTCACTGTGCTCCTACAGTAAGGGACCCAACAACTTAACCACAATAACACATCATGAATAACTTTACTGGAGGTCACGGAACCTTTAACCCTCTACGTATATTGTTTAAACCAGCTTACTGGATTGAATAGTCTATCTCCAATCTAATAAGCTCTTTCAGATGGCAAAATAGAGGATTTGCATGCAAAGTCTCCACTGGGAATGATCCTGGGAATGCTTGGACCACAGATCATACCTAGGAGTTATTTGAGGGTGCTGGCTGCCAGAGATCTAAAGTGTACCAGGGAGGCCTCTAACAGGGAACTGTAGAGACAGTTGCGTTCCAGGGCGTAGGACAGTTCTGGGCACTATATGAGTTACTAACACAGACGCAGCTTCATTGTGTAAACTAGTTTACTCCAGGGAGCTTCTCAACTCCAGGACCTGGATACATTTTCCTTTGCCCCCCAACCTTTTGTTGAAATGTGAGAATGGCAATCTCATGCTTTGGGAAGGAGACTTAGATACACAGCTGAGAAGGGTGACTTACTATCCAGAAAACTGTGGGACCAGAGTGCTCTGGCACACATTTCATCATTGGTCACAGTCACTCTTATAAGGTATTTCTTCATTTTGTGTCAGTCCTAGACCTACTCAGTGTTTGTGACAGCAGGTCTTTGTCTGCACCTATTTTTCTTCTGACTCTTTTCTATGGAAAGTGGCTATGTTTGCCCTTGAATTCCTTCCAGAGCACTATCTGGGCATGAACAGTCCTGTAATTAAACCAAACTATTTCAGCTCTCAGGAATAACTGAGTGCAATTTGTCTGAGAGGAATGATATATATGATCCCAATGGAAACCTGGAAAGATTTTATCGGCATGTCAGAATAATTTCACAGCTTAAGTAGAGAGGCCTAGAATAGACTCATGAGGTGTAAGAGCTTTCCTATATTATTTCCATTTCACTTGCTTAAAAACACCCTGGAATATGGGCATGGAAATAAAGAAAATTGTATTATTAATTGCACATTGGGCAAACACTTGAGAGTTATGTCTTGAGCCCAGCAATGTGACTATTGCTCAGGCTAAGAGCTTCAGAGTTCATCAGAACTGCTCAAGTGATAGCAAGTGGAGGTTCATCTTCTCCCATTGCATTCATAGTGTGCTTCACACTACTAGAGACTTTAATGGTGTTAAAAGAGGTCAGAAAGGGTTTTGAATCTCAGAACATCTGTCTGTCAAGACCCACTTCTGAGGTCATGACCCCACTTTCAATTATACTGGCAAGCTTGTGCATAAAAGTAAGGTTGTGACCTTTGTTTAGGAACTAGTGGCTTAAAATAAGCTCTGGGAAGAGGGAGAAAAAAAAACATTTGCAAAGCAGTGTATACTTGGAATGCATGTCAAGTGTAGGGTACTTTCCAAAGAGACAAGACTAGGGTGAGGTCATGCAAACATGCAACGCTTTGTATTTCTGTTTAGGTCATTCTTTTTCCCCATAAAAAGGGAAGAGCTAACCATTCTCAAGACAGAGAGAAATATAGCAGCTGCAGGGTTCTGTTTATTAGGTGATTTAGATCTCTGTCCTGCATTTGAATCATCAAAGTGCTGGAGTTACACACTTAGTATATAGTAAAATTTTCCATTGGAAACTGGGGGTTTGTTTGTTGGAAATCAGGATAGAGTGTATACTACAGCAGATTAAGGTATTAGCCCATCAGAGGATGACTGTGAAACAAAGACAGGACCAGTCCTGAACAAGTCACACGTCATCCTAAGATTTATCAGATATGATGTTTTCAGCATAGTCTGGAGATGAGTCCAAAGTATCACTGGGAATTTAACCTATAGTTAAATACATTTTCTAATAAATTTTCTCTAGCAAAGTGAATTTAAACAAAACATGCAGAGAGGATGATTGAAATGGTCAGGGGATGAGAGTTCTGTCTTGCAAGATAGGGACTGAGAAGGACAGTGAAAGAAAGCATGGGTTGCACTCCCTGAGTACACTGATGGGTAAAGGAAAGAAGGAGAAGGACGTCTCTGAGCTTAAAGACCATGTTGCACAGATTTTTTTTTTTTTAATTAGACTATGAATCACCCTGGGTTAGAAACTGAAAGAACTGGCAGTACTGCAAAGTTTTAGCAGAGTATGATGAGTCTGGGGCAAGAAACCTAATTGGTTTTTTAAGACACAGCTTGCTGAATGGATTTGTCTAGGAAGATGTATGCAGTATCAGGAGACAGGGACCAACTATACAGACATTAAACAGGTGATATTCCTAGTTCTCAGGAACAAGGAGAATATGATTATCCTTCTGTACACTACATTCAGTAGAGTACACAAAAACTCTCCTTAGCCTGACACTGGAACACTTAGGGAAAACTAGGTGGAGTTCGATCTGCTGCTCTATAGCAGATTTTCTGATGAGGAGGGTTGTTTTCCAGATATGTAGCCAACATTGCGCATTGCTCAATGTCACATTATCACTTGCAGTTATATGCAATTTGTCTAATTCTACGGTGTTTACCACTTCTAAATGTGGGTAGAGTCATAATAGCATTCTTATAGTGTTAAGCAGTGTCTTCCTGCCCCATTTGCTCATTTCATTTTATGTGAAACAAATGTGATTTTCCTCAGTTCTTAACTATTTTAATTCCATGTATTCTTTTCATGATCAATTAACCTGTTTTTACTGAAAAGTTTATATAAATTTCCGAGTAAATGCTTATTCCTTTTCCTTCATCTATGATTCAGGTAGAAACTTCATAAGGATTACAGAGGGATTAAAGGGTGACAGATGCTGCAGCCTACCTTGTACAATTTACTGACTTTTCAAACCAGTTTTATTCTGGTGAAAAAAGACTAGTTCATACTCTAATTCTTTGTAGACAGTGAAAGCCTGTTGTTCATACAGTTCAATTATGCCACAGAGAACAGGCAACACTCTTAGTCTTCCAACAATCCACAGTCGTATTGAAGCTCATGTCCTGATTGGAGTCTGATCGCTGGGACTCCAGCCCATTATCCTCTCCTTCTTCTTCTTCTTCTTCTTCTCCTTCTTCTTCTTCTCCTTCTTCTTCTTCTTCTCCTTCTTCTCCTTCTTCTTCTTCTCCTTCTNTCTTTTTTTTCTTTTTTTTTTTTTTTTTTTTTTCTTTTTTCCTTTTTTTTTTCCTTTTTTTTTTTTTTTAAATAAAATCAATAAAGGAAGCTCTTCCAGACCCAGGACAGTGAAGACTCCCCTGAAGGAATACGTCACATAGAGAGATGATAGAATTGAAATGTCCTTTCTTCCAACCATGAGAAACCTTCCCTGATCACCAAGATCTGTCAAAGGCAAGTACCCTTGCACAGACTTTGCATAGCTCCCTCAGCATTCATGAGTGTATCCCATTAGGTGCCGTGGAGTTACGCTTGTCCAGTTTGTTTAGAAGTTCCCTGATTTGATCCTCTTCCTCCAAGGGTAAGTCTTCCTGGTGGTAGACTTTCCCACTGATTTCAGGACCCTGGGATTCTTGAAGACTGTTTTTACCAGTAAAGACCAAAGTGAAGAGGACCTGAACACCATGTCCTTTTCTGTGTCTTTCAGCAAAGGAAAGCTGTCCTATTCAGCAGCAGGCCCACATTTCTACAGCCTTTTCGTGCTGCCTTCATGTCTCTCACCAGAATCAACTCCAAGTGGGCTTTGGCTTTTCAAATCCCATCTCTGAACAATAGAGAAATGTCTTTGTGTTCTTTCTGTGTCACCTTTTCCCGCCTTGACCTCTTTTATGCATTGTTTTTATATTTGAAGTTGATCAGGGTATTCTTGTTCATCCATTCAGGCCTCCTGCCACCTTTCATGATGTCTTTCATTTCAGAATGGGCTGTTCTTGAGATTGGAAGAGGTGATCCTGGAAAACCAGTACGAAACAGCAGTGCAGTTGAAGAAAGCTAGTGAGAAGCACCACAGAGAAGAAAGAAGCCAACAAGCACAGAGCAACAGGCAGCAGCTGTTATGAACACAGTCCAGCTTCCAGGACCACCCACTGCTTCACTGCAGGAGCTGGGGTGGACTGAGTGTATCCTGCATTTAGAATAAGGGCATTGAGACTACGAGTTAAGAAGGATAGGTGTTTGACTTAAGGTGAGCCTGAGGAAGGAGAGGGAAAAATGTTTACTTGAGGATTTAATTGTTCCTACTATCTGATTTTTTCTGACACCTGGATCAGTGACAAAAAATTTCTGCTAATTGGTAATTAATTAAATTAAGTAAAAATTGCCCAGGTTTTGCCTTTGGTGTTGGCAACTGCAATAGCCAAACCTTCATTTAATGACATAATGGACACCCTTTAGCATATTCTGCTTTGATAAAATGGAGATGCATTAAACTAAGGTAAACTCAGATTAAGACTCTCTACCCTGTCTGAGTACTCTGAAGAAGGTTTCACTATGTATTAAGGGAAAGCCAGCTGAGCTTTCCCCTAACACATACAAATCTAAAGCAAGCTTTGACTACATTAATACTATGCTGACCTAAAGCTGATTAATGCAACCAGCTGACATGCTAGTTCGAATTTACTCCTGCACTTCTGTAATTGCTCAGCTTCCAAACTACATCTGGTTTATATCTGTTTCAGAGTCATGGAGCAGACACACAAAAGGCTGCACCCATCTCTAGCTATTTCCTATTTCTTTGTATGTTTAAAAAAAACCAAATTTTGAAATTGAATTAACAGCAAATTATAAAATAAAAGCAAAGAAACAGTATGAGTCTTTCTTCTAATAATGTTTCAAAAACTTATTTTATGATATTCATAACAAGCTTAAGAACTCGGAAAGGGAATGGTTGGTCAGAGGATCCTCAACTATGTGGGCAAGAAAAGATGCATGTGAGGACATCCAGATACATTAAAAAGAGTATTCTGTCAGATCCTCACTAATAAAGGACTAGCTAGCATGTCCATGTCAGCATGTTGTACTGTCAGAGAGCATTAATTCTTTGCTTAGCATCCTATCCATATGACAGTAAGTGGGAACTGGAGTGGCAACACCTTCTTGGAGTAGGTCAACCTATTTTTCCCCTACTGGAACAAAGTAATTTAGCAACCCAGGAACACCCCTGTTCCCTTTTGCTAGTTCTCTTGCCTTTCTGGCTTTTTTCTCCCCAGGTGCAAGAGATGAGAACTTGCTGAGTTGGTTTTGAAAATGTAAAATGTGAAGAAAGGGAAATTAGACCCTGGCTGTGGTTTAAATTGAAATGGAGATCAATGTCCAGAACTTTTAAGCATAATGGGTGTGTACACATTTTGGGAGCAGTTCTGTAATCTTGATGTAAGTCAGTCTGCTTGTGTAATTCTACTGTACCTTGTCCAGATTCCTGTCTGCAGCTATGTTTATTTTAGAAAATGTCTCTTCTAGTATTAAAAAAATCAAAACAAAAATTTTGTTGTTCTAGCACAGTTCCCAGTAAAATCAGGATTAGAATTCTGCTTCTTAGAAACAAAGGTTTGCTAGCAGATAGCTGCTGCACTGACTAAGCTACTTCATCGCTTGTTACTCTCTGAACTCTTAGGTGGTCCCAGAGTTTTACCTACCAGCACAAAGCAGTGTGTGAAAGGAAAGGCATTGTAGGAGGCTGGGTGGCTTCTAGAGTGACTGGGTGACTTCTGGTTACAAATGCAGGTGGAAATGATGTCCCAGTGGATACTTCTAATCTTCATGCTGAGGCTGCTGCACAGTCCCATGGCTCCTACTAGAAGCAGGAGAATATCTGCTAGATGCAGCTTCAGCATATATGGTGAAGAACATTTCTTGTTGCCATCTATCTCGTTTGTATGTGGGGTAGTTATCTGTGATTTGAGAGGTCCTTTTTCACTTAATAATCCTTTCCTCTACAATTGCACTGAATTTGAAATCAGAGCAGTTTTTTACAGTTGTTGTTGAGACTCAGAAAGAGTTCTGTAGTATTACTGGAAGAAAACAGTTATTTGTTTTAATATCTAAGTGGGTGGATTGCTATAGCAACTGACTCAGGAAGCACTGAAAACGATGGAGTAATCTAGAAAATACTGTACTAATGGTCTGTTTTACAGAACCCTGAGCAATGCTGAGTGTTACTTTGTCCTGGATACTCCATTCATAGCAAATATGTTGTTGTGGTAACTTTCCTTCTGGAAAGCTTTGTCCTGTGAGTAGATGTCTGCCAAACTTGCCGGAAGACAAAGTCTGACCTGTGTGTTCTCAAAGTTTATAATCTCTGAGGATGCATGTCTTTCAAATACATTGGTTTTTACAAAAGAAGCTGAGAAATATCACTGTAAAAAATGCACTGTCTTTTGGCTCTGTGCATGCTTTAGGTAAGACATTCCTAAACCTTATAGTAATTAATAAATTTTAAAAAATTATTCTGCAGAAACAAACTCCAAAACTGAAGAAGATTATCATTATTTACATTTTTTTAGTCATCTTTGCTCCTTTTAAGGTCAAATCCTGGCCACATTTTTTATAGATAATGGTTTGAGTGAGTTTCTTTTTATTTTATTGTTTTTATTTTGATTTTGTTGTGGTCATAAGATCTCGGATGATAAATGTTCTACCCAGGAACTCTGAATAAAGCAGGGTCAATTTGAGTTACATGCTTACTATATAGAGGGATGAAAGGAATGTGTCTCCAAAGAGATAATATTAAAATTAATTTTTCCTCCTCTGAAGTGAAGTTCCCTGTCTTATCTATCACTTATAGCTGCAGTTGAGCTGGAAAATCTGGTGCCTTGCTTTGTTGCAAGTACCTGCTGAAACATTAAGTACTTCCTACAACAAGAGCAGAATAAATTTCAATTATTTGACCAAAGCGTTTCTTTTTTGCCTGAGGATATCCTGTCATCCTTCTTGTCATGACATTGAATCTATGAAAATGTACTTTTGATCAAAACTTATTATGCACATGTTTTGCAAGTTAGGAATTGTGAACTCTCCACTGAGAGGTGAATTGTTTTGTCAGCTGACTAAGCCTGGGAATAAATCAGAGGGAAAAACCTACAAAAGAATTTAAGACTGTAACTCCTTTTTAGGCACCAATCCCCCACCATGAAACAGATGGAATGATAAGAACCTAGATACCTATGTGGATCTTGGCCTATATCTTTTTGGTCCTCATCCAGTGCCTTGTCTTGGTGCCTTCTCTTTCTCTAATCATCTCCATGTTTCCTGGAGTCTTGATTTATAGCTACTTCAAGATTCACCTTGTGATACAAGAATGAAGGATGATAATTATTTCCGATCTTTGAGAGCCTATGCTGGTAATGTGAAGTCTGACACACCTCGCAGTTCATATGAGAGGTCCATCAGGGTGCTGGCTTTGAAGGTGCCCTTGGACTGGTTCTTATGTGAACTTGGCTGCCTGTCAGCAGCATGACTGCACAGTTTTGGTAAGCTTGGAAAACTCCTTTAAAGGCTTGCAAAAGGGAAAGGCCTCATTTCAGCACATTTTTACCAGTGACATAATCTTCTCTTAATATTTTTGTATATAAAGCATTGTGTCATTTACCAGGTCAAGAAACTCATTCCCAAAAAATGTATCCCTCTGACTCTGGGAGAGAAGGCTTTTAAACAAAAAAATTGTTGTTGCCGTTCAGCAGCTTTCCTGGGTGTTTCGTTCTTTAGCTGATCCACATTCTTTCCCAGTGAGCAAGAAGATGATAAGGCACTAGTGCCTATTTATAACTTGCAGGGACAAATGTTTGTTTAGTGATGCTGTACTTGGTGAAGGAAAAAGAGAGAAAAAGCAGCCCAGTCCTAAATGCTTGCCCTGACAACTTTCTGTTGCAGGTTACTCCTCTGTGTTGGCATCCTTCCTCTTCTGTGGAGGGCACCATGTGTGACCTGGCCTTTGAGAGCAAAATAAAACTACGTTTTCAGGACTGTGCAAAATGAGTCACCAGGAAACCATGTGTTCTTTTCATCTCCTTACAGTTTTGTGTTTGATTTTTGTTTCTCTGAGAATGGCTATTTATATGATGGTAGTACTTAGAGGCCCTGATCCAAAGTGAAGCCTGCATTGCTAGGCTGTGTGCAAATGCACCGTGAGAGATAGGCTCTGCCCTTAAAAGTCAGTGATCAAAGAGACCCTGACAACTAAAAGATAGGACAGGAAATGGATATAATGTGACTGTCCAAAAATTATGTCATAATTCAATCAGTTGCATACTGAAGTATCATTTACTTTTCATCTTCTCCCTCCAAACAGTTAAGAATTAGGTAGAAGGTAAAACAAAGCTCCAGAGGCAAGAATTCGACTTCAGTGAAGGGCTCTGGTCATCACTTGCTACTCCTTGTTCATTGTCTTGAGCTGGCTGAGAAGAAGAGGGATCTTGAATCTGTTTTCTACATATGTTCTCACCACTGTGGTATGAAGATGGCAACTTTCCAGCCTTGTTGATTTTGTAACTCTACTCTTTTACTTTCAGTTTAAATCTCCCACATTGAATATACATGACATCAGAAACTAATTGTCATCAGCTCAAAGGTAGCCTCCATACAGAACAGTTTCTTTTTAGCATCCTGTTAGATGGGATTGTGTGAGAATTGACAAAGAATGTCCTTTTTGCCAGGCTGGCAGTCCAGGGTGCTTGTTTTCTAATCTGACAGGGAATTGATTGGCTATTTCATTCTTTTTCTGGGAGGTGGAAAAACTCAATCTTAGGAAAGGAATATTAGGAACAGACAGCACAGCTTCACCCAATTTTCAATGAACACGACATTTGTCTTTCTGTGAGGTCTGTCTCCATACTGTTTCACTAAGCAGAAGGAAAAGCAAGGCACCCACACAGGCTGTCTTCTTGGATGTCATTTCATGGCATGTCTGGTGTGCTAATATCTCTTATGTAAAAGATTTGTGAAATATGATTTGAATAAAACAAATCATTTTCTAAAGAGATCAGAGTTCTGCTGGAATGGCTTCAAAGTGTATTGACTACACCAGTGGCTGTCACCCTTTTTAAAGACTTTGGTAGGATGATTTTCTAATTCCACACATATTTAGGCAAATTGTACTCTTTACTGTAAGAAGTTTTAATTCTGGGCTTTAATTAGGGAAAACCAGTCTCTGCATGCACCTGTAAATATTCCAGCTAGAAAAATTTGAGGAAACTACAGCCCCATTTATTTATTTAATTTATGACATTTGTTTATTATTATCCTGAAAACTAAGCTGAGTTATGAGTAATATTGCCCTGGAAAGTTAAGCATGTGATGGCCAAAAGGAACTTCCTGAATTCCTGGGCCAACTGTAATGGAAAGTGAGCTATAAACCCCCTGCCTAGTACTTTTACTAAAAATACCTTCTTGAAGTGATGTCTGCACTGTGCCTGGGAGACACAGTCCTATCAACACAAGGTGGATAGTACTGCCAGGCAAGGTCGAAAGGGGGTGACTGTTCCACAAATTTATGGTCTCTTTAAAAGAAGGTGATAGGCCTGAGTAAGACCAGTTCAGCACTTTTGGCAGTGTCAACCCTACAGTAGCCTAACTTTTGTCAAAGTTTTCTCAGGCATCATGTCAAAAGAGATATTTCAGTAGGGATTCAAAGAAGACCAGTAAAATCACTTTGGTTTTGAGACTGTATTTGAAATTTGAAATATGTGGAGTTAAGTGACTGTAAAAGATTGAAGTCAACTATCAATATAGGTGAAATAGGAAGGGGATATAGGAACTAAATAGTGAGGAGCCTGAAGTTTTCCTCTGATGTGAAAGAGTGAAGAAAAATAGTTTAATTTCAAGAAAGAAGTGACAGTAGTCTAAAAGATGGATTAGGAAAATGATCATTGTACTAACTTTCTGGATAGGGAGAAGGGTAACCCTATATGAATAAATGCAGAGGAAATAAATGGATATATAAGGTGACATGGCAGCACATTCATCTGATGGAAGAGTAGCTCTCTACATCCTTTTCCTGCAGAAGTGAGAGAGGCTTAATGCCAAGGAAGTGTCTTGCCAAACAAGTGCTTCATGCAACTGTGATTTGAAAAATTGAGGTTTCTTTGGCTGTAAGAAGCACTTTTTCTTCTGCTGAATCTGGCTTGTGGGAGTTCCACATCAGTGAATCCCTCTGCCTGGCATATGCTCACTTTGTATAATGCAAGATGAATGAAGCAAGCCAGGTAATTTGGCCTTGAGATGCTGCAATTGTGAACAGATTGTCCAGAATACAAATATTCAAAAGACACAAACCTCACAATCCTCCTTGACTCTGGATTTTCCTTTCCCCATGCTGAATCCATTAATTTAGATATTTTGAACATGGCTTAAGGAGGGCCTTAACTCTGTGGGTACTGACTGCTACCAGTTCATACAATCACTTCATGGGTGGGATTTGAAAAAAAATACTCTGTGGTGGCCCACAACAGAATCCCATTTTCCTTGTGTAATTTATTGGGTACAGGGTGGAATTTTCTCTTCCACGCTCACATTAATGAAGCAGGCCAGGCTGTAGCAGACAACTGATGCCACCACAGTTTGGAAAGCATATACTTAAACGAATATATAATGCAGCCTTCTTACAAATTGTGAAACTGGACAATCTGCAACCATCTGGAATTCCACCCCTGAGAGGTCATCAGTAGGGACAAAGTCGTTCTTTCTGTAAGAAAAGAAACCCTCTTCACAAAGTGATCGCTACAGAAGGATCCTTCTCAAGTCTAGCTTTACTCAAGTTTCCAAGGGCATGTGAGAAAAAAAAGCCATTTCCAGTGCAGGATAAAATGTTCACAACCATTACATCCTTAAATCACACTCTATGACTGCTTGTATTTGTATGAGCAATAACAAATACTGTGCATCTCAGCCCCACCTCCAGAAACTTGAAATACATTGTGCAAGGTTAAATACAATGTAGACTTTAGTGAAAGCAAAAAAAAGTCTGGAGGGATTGAAAGCAGTGCACAGTGAAGTTGCACGCCAAATAAATTTCCCCTGAGTTGCCTTTGATGGCCCAGGTAAAGACCTCTGATTTAGGTAACAGCACTACTTCTTTCTAGTGAAAACTTGAGATCAACTCCCGTAATTGGTACTCCCAATCTAGAAAATCTTGGTGGTAACTCTCAGTTTTTCTGTTGTTCTGTAGTAACTCACTGCAGCCGTATTTTACAAGACACATTTGTTTTTTCATTTGAAGAAAGAAACATTTCATTTTTCATTTCATTCAGTATTACTAATGCAGGTCTTGAGGGCCAGAACAATCCAAAGAGTCAGTGGATGGAGTCACACTTGGGGGTCTGCAAATCCAGCTCAAATTCTGACCTTGGATCAAATGAGGAACTTGATAGTCTTCTCTCAGCATTTGTTTTTGCTGTGCCACAGGCTGACAGAACTGATGATAGCAGTTTCTGCTCAGAATATTTCCTTTCCAGTTTTCTAAAGGTGTGATGGAGCTGTCTGGGAAACCTAACAAGAGGATTGCTGTCATATCTTCCTGCTACTCAATAAAAAGTCAAGAATGTACCCAGCTTAAAATATGTGTTTAACTGTTGATGGAAATGGGACATAAGCATATGTATAGTGTTTGTCTGAATAAAGACATGTCTTTGAAAGTGTAGCCAAGGTCAGACCAGCATCCTGCATTTAAAATTAATTAATATTTTTCTTAGTCCAGAAAGACTAATTTCTGTCATGATTAGAGCTAGGCAGAGAAATACTCAGTTGCAACATCAGTTCCTCTGGTATCTGGTTGACCAGTCAGAACGGAAAAGATGTTGGCCATTTGGAAAAGCTTCTGGCAGAAGCCAAGCTGGCTGCCTGCAGGCCTCTTTCCTGCCCCCTTGCCTACTTGGCTTCTTTTGTTTTGGTGGGTTTTCTGCTGATTATTCAGTTTCACGAGACTTTCTAACCAGACTGTGCCCTGATATGGAAATGGCAAAGTCCACTTGGGAGAGAATTGCTGTTCTTTCTCCATATCACTTTCTGGTGTAATTTTTGTGAAATTTAGTCAGGCTATAGCTTTCTGTAGAGATATTTTTAATAACTATTTCACCTTATAGTCAGTCACCTCATGAACTATTGAAGCCAGTGCACATGCCAGTATTGATGGAATAGGAACTGATGACGAGATAAGTGTACCTCAGAAATATGATAGTCTTCAGACATAAAATAGATTGAATTTTGCTTCACTGAGTAAGAAAATTAACACTGGTCATGCGTGACATGTAATTCTGTTTGCAGGGTCTTTCTAAAGCAAGGCTGTGCTTTCACTGCACAGTGAAATCTGATTTCAGAAAGTAATTATCTGTACTAACCTGCAGGGTGCAGACAAAGCACTCCCTGTTTTGGATGCATTTCCAGACTGCACTAAATCTCTGAGGAATCACTCTTCATCTTGGCATATTTTTTAAAAAGTTATGATAAGTGCCTAGCAAAATAGGCAGCCTTTCAGTGTATTTTTCAACAATCTGATGAACCTGGGGTTTTTCCATCATGGTACATCCTAATCAGATTTTGTTTTTTTTGCTAAGTGTCAAAGATTACAATAATTTTTCCAAAAATACTTCTTTTTTAATGAGTTAATCCTCTCTCTCTGACAATATCTTTTCCATTTCTCTATAGAAGAAATTGCAGTATTGAAGGAAAATGCCATGGATCTTATGTGAGAAAGCAGTAGTGCACTTATCAAATCACTGTAAAATAAATAGCGTGGTAGTCAAAGAAGTCTCCATGGGTCAGTTATGTAAGAAATACCTGTTTAGACTGTGTCTTCATGTTTGATTGTGAGACAGTGTCTCACTGAGGAATTGACATAGCCTTCATATCTTAAATTATTTTCCTCAGGCTTTTATACTACAACCCATATTTTACTGATGAAAATGGACAAACTATCCTTTTATGTCCGGGATCAGTAGAATGGTTACCTTCTGCTTCTTGGCAAGCCCAAACACTGGCTTAATAGAGGATCTGCATAAATGACCGAGGCTCTTTAAGGATATCCTGAGCAGTACAAAAGAACTGTAAGATTTGAGCAGCTCCTCCTTTCCTCATATTTACCTTTGCTTATGAAAACATTGAAACCTCTAAAATGTGGTTGTCACTCTGTGGAAGGCAGTACCCGAGGTCAGTATTGTCACAGACTTTTCATGTTGTCAAACTAGAACTTTGGTTTGGCACGAGAATACAGGCTAAAAAAAAGTAAGTGGCCATCAAACAAGCAAAGGTAATGCAACTCTACTCCATTGTCAGATATTAGGATGAAGAAAAATATTTTCTTATCCTAGATGGATTATTCTGTATTTCAGCACTTTTAGTTCATTTTATAGCTGCTGAGAAGACCTTGCTTGAAAAGGTACTTGACAAACACAAATCTTTGTAAGGAGACCATATTTCATTCTGGCCTTGAATCGGACTTATTCTGCAGAAGTTTATTTTCATGTCTGAAATGGATTTCCTATTGTTTTTGACAAGGGTGGGAACTAGATCTTGCTACCTTTGTCCATCAGGCTTCTATCCCATGGCTTGATTATTTTACTGGATGTTTTTAATGTTTATTAATCTTTAAAATTCAAGAACAGGTCAAGGAAGCCAGAGTTGTACAGTTTGAAGAGCTGTAGTTAACTACAGAAATTGTACCTCTGTCATTCTTCTATTGTATCCTTTGCTTTAGGGATCCAGTGGCCAGATTTTGTAATAACATTTAGAATTTCCTTTTCTCTTCCAATAGGACAGTGTTTTTATGCACCTAAGAGACCCACTTCTGGAAAGACATAAAACAGGCCACAGTTTATTTTCAGGATCTCAGCCTTCATTTAAAGCAAACAAACTGAAGCAAAAATATATTAAAAAAAATTATTTGGAGACTACAACAGTGAGTATAATAATGCATCCCTTTTAAACATCCAGGTTCCCTGTGGATTGCATGGCTGTTGTCACCCAGGGTTGAGGACAAGCACCCTCCCACACAGGGAGTGCCTTAGTCAGCATCACCGCAGAAGGGACCCGCTGTGTGCTGGGACAGCTTTTCAAAAGAAAATGTTTATTTCTGCTGCTTTTTGTGTCAATATAGGACTGCATTAGGTATGATTTTTGCATGTCCCTTTGTTCAGGGAGAGGGACAGTCTGCTTCGTGTATACTTGCTGTACCCATGTGAGAGGCATCAAGTTCATGGAATCGTAGGGTAATTCAGGTTGGAAGGGACTTCTGGCATGTGAGGAAACAAATACAGACACACAGGAAATTTTTATGTTAGGAGAAGAGGATTTAGTTTATGCTAGGGTTGGTTAATAGCTAAAATGAGATTTCCAGGACCATGTTTTTATTATTTTGATACTAAAAATTCCCATAAGAGTTTACTTTTTTTATTCCTAAAAATACCCTTCAAAACCAGACTACTTGCACAGAATGAGAGAAACGAACTTACAGCTTTAATATGTGGCACTCCTTTGAAATCCTCTGTGTTTCATCTGACAGGTACCGTCATTACAAGACATGGCTTATAGTTCAATTAACACACCGTTTATCTGAAATTTTATAGAGAAATGTTAATGTACCCACATATTCTAAGCAGCAGTAATATGCAAAAAAATGTCCTCCAAAAGTGTCATTGAGTTGTAGCTGGCCAGACTCTTCCAGGACAACTTGAAAATGCATGACAACACATAACTAAACACACCACCTGGGCAAAGGACAGTGATCCCTGGGAAGATTTCTTATTGTGCTTTCATCCTATCCAAGCAAAATAACCCCCAAGGCAATCCTAAGTGTGTGTTCCATACCCTTTGTGTTCACTTCACCTCACAGAAAAGACATGAGGCTCCGGGGTATTCAGATCCATGTACTGTAAATGTGCTCACAGGGGTGAGGAGCCACAGCTTACATTAAACCAGCTGCCTTGGGGAGCACTACCAGAGCTGTGGCCAAGCAGAACCATGCAGTTAATGTCTTTTTCCAGCCAAACATTATTCAGGGATTGTTTTTTAATGGAAGTAAGGACAAACTGTGGACACTATTTTAATCCAATATTATCACAGCCACAGCACTTTCTCTAACAATCTATCCTACTCTTTCTCAGTGGGAAAATGAGTCCTGCTGTTTATTTCTGTGTCATGACTTCCAGGTTTACCATGTTAGGATTCAGAGTGGGTGGCAATTCTCTACTGACTTCATCATAAGAAAGAAGAAGGAATGTCAGCATTGCAGATAAATAAATATCCAGCCTGGGTCCAAGAGAAGAACTAAAAGATAAGCTGTGTATTTATATGGCTTTTCTGCACTGCGTTCAGCAGAGAGATATTGGCACTCCCAGGAAGGGAGTCAGTGACAGGCTGGAAGCAATCTAGCTGTCCTAAACCCTCAACTGCTCTCTTCAGGAAAGTCCTGCCCATTCTGACACCCAAGCAAAATTTTTAGGTGTACCCATACTCATTCCCATCTTTGCATATGGTTGTCTGATTCAGCACCTGAATTTCGCTCATAGCTGGACTTTCAAAAGCTTTTGGTCCTAAAGTTAGCAGCTAAAAGCAAATTAAAAACAAAAGCCTCTACAGGAGTAAATAGTACTGTAGCCATCTCCCTGTATCAGTGCTAGTGGTACAGGGGTGAACAACACAGGGAAGTATTAGAAGCAGTTGCAAATTACTCTCCACTCACATATTTGGTAGAATTGCCTTTACACAGTTGTGTGTGTAGAGAGGGACGGAAGTAAAGTCAGGCCCTAGAGTAATTGTTTTGTGTGGTGCACTCTCGGCACAGATATTTAGCTGAGACTCACCTGTATAATAAATGATAACTTTTACTGTGGTTCTGGAAAAGACTTTGACCAAACTTCTGCCTCTGTAGATTTCTGAGTTCAGTAATGACCTTGCCAATGCCAATGTAGACCAGGAGTTGTCTAAGCGAAGTCAGTAGAGTCAACACATCTGGGAGTGAGGACTCTGAATGTACTTGTGTTTCCTGCCAAGAGAACTAGAGTAGCACTGGCTGTCTGAAATCTCCCTGTTTGCCTGTAACCACAACACTAAACTCTGCTCAAGAACTTGAATGCACAACACTGAATTTTAAACAGAAGAGTACAGTTTCAATCAGAGTTTTTTAGGATAAGATTTGTATTGATCTTAAAAGAAACTTAAATCTGTTGACCTTAAGGCCATATTGGGGAATTATATGTTATCATTTTAAACTCTGTCTGGGATGGTGGGTTTGGATGTGGGAAGAGGATGGGGCCAAATCCTGAATTTTATTCAAAATTGAGTATTTTTCTATGGTAGTTTTAAATTAAATTAGACTAAAGACATGGGCAGGCATGTAACTGTGTCATCAAATTAAAATTGAAGATATAATCGTGTATATTAAGAGAAATAGTAAGATAGATATGTAGATATGTAGGCTGAACTCTTCTTTTTTAGGGAAAGAAAATTAGAAGTGAGAGAAGGCACAGGAACAGTGGCAGTTTCATTCTCTCTGTCTCTCATCATGGAAAAAGTCAAGCACATTTAACATTGCTCTAATACACCTTAAGAAAGTATACTGAACCCAACAGCACTAGGACCTGCTGGACAGGAGCTCTAATTCAGGAGAAAATTAAAAAGTGCATAATTGCTTTATTGATGTATTTAAAGCATCCACTATTAGTCAGAGTTCATTTTCTTTGGTGCTATGCAAGCACAAGTTATTTTTGTCTCAGCAAGGACCTAATAATGTCTTTTTTTTTTTTTTTTTTGAGTTCTAGATTGTTCTAGATTGTTCTTTATTATTATCTTACCCAATTGACTTCATTTACATTGGGTTTGGGTTAACAGTGTAACAATTTCTGCAAACTTTTTCAAACAAAAGGCTACACACCGCAATGTCTGAGGAGAATCTGCAAGACACAGGTAACCATTTTTTATCTAGATGCCTTCATCCTTTATCAAGGTAAAATCCTTTTGCTCATTCTACTTCAATGACATTTCAAATTTCCTACAAAACAGTTAATATAATTTGCCATTAAGAGTAGATGCATTCTTTACCCTGTCTTTTTCTGAGTGAGCAGTTCCCTCAGATATTTGTCAGGATGTGGGAAACCAGGATAATTTCCTTCATCTTCTTGGAGAAATCTCCACTCCCATTTCCGAGATTTCATGATTAATAGTTCTGGAGGTCGTGAAACTTAGCTAAAGGAAGGGACACCCCATTTTTCTCTTGGACAATATCCTGTTTTGCTGAAATAATGCAGTAATGGGTACCAATAATGACAGAACTGGCCCAAGTACAAGCCCTGGGCTCCAGCCGCTCCCCGCCTCCCTCACCCACACCTCATCCACATGCTGCTGAAGTAGGGCATCCATCCAGAAGCTTTGCAAACTGGACAGGTAGAAACAGACCTATAAGTGCATGTTCCTTCAATAAGATGTTTGTCATCCTAGCTTTACACTGGCTGACATTTTTGGCTTACTCAGACCAAAACCTCTGGGGCATTCATGGCTGTCCACCTGCACAGAAAAAAATCTGTGCTTGTGTAGGAAATAAATTCCCCTAGAAATGTCTTCAGATAGAAGGCATCTCAGTGGATGAGGTGCTGGACCTCATTTCTACAGGCTGCAGAGTTCACCAGTGCAGGCTGATGTCTGTGGCTGGTCACAAGGCAGACGATTAAAGACCCAGATTGACCCAGGGAGAATGTGTAAGTCTACTGGTGCATGCTTTTGCAAAAAGAACGAAAACATCAAACACTAGCCTTAAGAAGATTATAAAATGTGATTGCTATTTTAAACTTACTTTTTCCTATAAGGACTGATTCCATGAAACTGAGCATATTCTAAAGGTTGAATGTCTGATCTTCAGATCTCTGCTCACAAGTAATCCTCATTGTTGGCTTTATTCATGCTGGTGTCAGATGGAAAAACATATGTGACACTATATTCTTACCTAGATCAGCAAAGCACTTAAAAATTTAACTCTATTATTAAGTCTACTCTGACTGCCATCAAGGTGCTCAAGGGTGGTTTTGAACTGAGATTTTATATATTTTGCATGGAATAATTAACAAATAGTTAAACATGTATTGCCATGGTAGCAAGGAAAAAGTTGTAAATGTTGCATGGATTCTGCTATTGTAAGTGTGCATCTAACCCAAAATGTTTGGCTGGATTAGTTCAATGGCACCACCAGCTCCTTGAGGCACTTGTGACTCAGACTGGAAAAGTTTCATTCTTCCTCTTGTTTTGTTGCAATCAATTTTGTCCAGACTGGGCAAAGTATGCTATCCAGGAAAAAGGCAAGGTCAAAGACAAAATCCTGCAGCATAAGATGGCTGTAATGATCTCTATTATCTTTGTTACTACTACAACAAAAAAAAAGTTTATTTCCTGTCCTGATAATGTTTACTTAAGTGAGATAGTGAGTTAATTTTCTCTTATATTAGTGAAAATTTAATTTAATTTTCACTCACTTCAAAACAAATTTTTTAACATTTTTTTTTGTTATGGAAAGGTCTTCAAAGATTTATGGGACTTTCATATACAGAAACTGAACCATGATTTAATTAGAGGCACTATTTTAAAATGCATAAGTTTCCACTTCAGGAAGAATAGCTGTGGGATGATTCAGAACTCTATGGAATTTGGTATATAATCCATTAATCTCTGCAGGAGGTCTCTATAACTGTGCAGCTACATATTGATTGACTACACTATTTTATATACTTACATTAATATCTGTTATATGAGTCTTTGTCCCCTACTTTTGACTATGTTATACAATTAAAAAAAATAATTCAAGGAGGTTCTTAATTGCTCAAATTGAAACTCACGACTATCCCTGTGGACTTCGTGTTGACATGTGAAACCTACTTTGATGGTTTAATCTTACTGCAGTGACCAACTCCTATACACATGTTCCCATAATTAATATCTGTTACACCTTTTACCAGAGGGGGAATACAGACAAGACCTTATCACTTTGGGTACTCTGAAAATATACTATTTACTTATTTTAGTTATTATCTTGACTTGAATTAGGACTACAAAAAAGCCAGAACAAGCATGCTAGAAGCATATATATTCGTATACCAATGCAACATTGACTCCAAGAGGATTTAAATCAAAGCATTGGCCAGGCACTACCAACTTTAACTGCTTAATTGCGAAAAATATTTCATTAGCATGGCAGTCTGGCAAAACTGGAGCTATGTTGAACAGCAAAAATGAATGTGTTGTAAATTTCTTTCAAAAATAACAGGAGAAATATGCTAATGACCTCGCCTGTAAAACCCTTGTCCCCTTCCACACATAAAGCTACCATTTATAGTGCATTTGGATTTTAAAGTAACCTCCTCTTATTTAGTCTAAATAAGCATGTCTCCTTAGCAACAAATGTCACCTAATTAAAGTATGTCACTCAACTTAGCATCTCAATGAAAGATTGAAGTAGAAAGGGCACTACGAGGCAGCTAAAAGCAAAAGGGAAAAAATGCAAGGAATGCCAAGGACCCTTCAGGAATATCAGATAAGAAAAGTCAATGAAAAATGAGCTCATTAAAGGAATAAAAATATATTGAGGTGACACTTGTTTAGAATTGCTTGTAAACCCGGGTTTTATTCTTTGCAGGTATTTCAGGGTATCATTAGGTGCAATTTTTAGGGTCTTTTTTTTTATCTCGGTGAGGAGAAACATATATAACTACTTCCTTTAAGTAACTAGCTTAAAAATGTCCTAAAACTTTGTGGTAAGAAACCCTCTTAATATTGTTCACCACTGACAAAACAGTGTGGGAAAGTTCAAGTTTTAGAAAGAAAAATACCTTATCCCACCATCACAAAAGTGAGATTGAAGAAGGACCCTTGGACGTGCCCTGCACTTTCTTGAACGTTGCTGACATTTCTTTGAATAGAAGCGGGTCTAGGGGAGTGCTGAGGACTTCTCGTGAATCCCATTTTCCTTAGGCCTCTCTACAGCAAACAGGTTGATGACTAAACCAAGGAAACACTGAAATCCCTGTGGGACATGAATTAGACTGTCCAAATGACTTCTCAGGCTTAAAAAGGACCCCTGTGACTGTACTGGAATTGGGTGTCACTTCCAGATTGCGCCAGGGCAAGTCTTTGGGACAATTAAGATTTCATACCTGAGACGGTCTGAGCCTGCCTATGTAAAGCCAGATGAGTGGGGTCTGACCACAGACTGTTCTCGTGGCAGGGGTTTATCAGAAGAAGGAACACAACAGGAGAGCCACTCTGAGCAGTTAGATGGACGATCTCAAATACCTGGCTCCAGGTCATTTGTTTAGACTCATAAATGTCAGTGGTGCAGTGGACATAAATGAGTGGCTTGTGACTCTCCCCTATAGATGAAATGAGTGCTCAACCTCTTCAGTCCTTAATCATGGCTGAAACTCTGAAGAAGCTAAAGCCTTTGCAATCTGAAATTGGCCTAAAGCTGGTTGCGCTTTGATCCTTTCCCTCTGAACTTCTCTTTGCTCACAGGTTTCCTCTTCTGTGTTATTTTCCCAGCCTACACCTTCAGATACTCTCCCCTTGGTACAGACTCCTCTGTGTATCAGTTTCAGCAGCAGGCAGCCTCAGCAGCAGCAAGAAGCCTCTGCTTCAGCCTAGAAGCAGCTCAAACCCTCTCATCTCTGCTAGCTTCACTCTTAATGCCAGTTTGCTTGGTTTCATGGGAACCTGTGCATTAGGATCAAAACTGACCCTGTTTAAAGGGCCAGGCTACATCAAGTTGCTGTTGGAACCCCTGAGGTTTGTAAATTAAGGTAGTACCCTGCAACAGTGATGATGTCATTCTGACGTTCTGCAATTTCCTCTATGAATTCTAAGGCTGGGTGACTCAATTCAGGCTGCAGCTCAGGAGGACAGAGGCAGACAAACAGGAAAACACCTTAGAAGAATGCAATGTTTCTCTTGGACATCCAGGAAAGTTTGAATTGAGCTCATTGGTTGTTGACCAAAGACATTTGGGGAAGGATTTCTTACCTGAAGGTGGTATTCATTTTGCAGCACCAGCATGTTGTCTGGATTGGGTAATAATATGCCCACTGAGCTTACTTTCGTCACAGCTTTTCCTCTGACCTCACTCTGCTTCCTGATCACAGATGTTTTTATAGACAATCCCTTTCAAAAAATTTTTTTAAAGAAATTGGGAGGCCTCTGTGCACAGGCAATGAAGAGGTTTGTGTATGAAAAATTGTTCTGCAGTTCCCAATACCACAATGGTTATTTGTGAGTTTGGTCATTTTTAAAACCATGTGAGTAAACTCTGCTGAATCTGGTCTTCACATGCAATTTAAATGCAATTTTTAATGAAAGAGCTTTCAAAATAAAAGCCTTTGCCAATCCTCTAACATATTAAAATAGGTAACTAGTTGCAACTCAGGTTCAGTAACAGAACACAGTGTATTTTGATCACAGGCTTACTAGCTGGTAAGAGAGATAAAAAAGGAAAAACTCGCTGTGGTAAGAAAGATTTCATATTCAAAGAAGACAACTTTTCCTCACTGTAGTAATAGTAAAATTCCTATTCCTTTCGGGGGATCCCAGAGCAAATAAGGTTCTGTTCTAATTTTCCCTGCTTGCATATGCTTAAAAGATCTAGAGTTAAGAACAATTTACATCTCTGTGGAATGATACAATTTTCCATGGAGTATCAAAGCATTTATGAATATTTCCCTTACCAACCATGTATAACATCAATGAATCAGGTGACATCTCCAGAGCAAATCTTTGTGTATCTGTTTAGGTAGTGAAACTACAGCAGATTTCCCTCTTAACTTCCCGGCAATGACTACTCTGCATCCCTGCCTGCCCTAGGATTTCAAGTCTGTGATTACCACCTCATGCCTGGACTATTCTAAAAGAGCCTTACATATTATTCACCTGCAGGAGGATGGCACGGAGCTCACATCACCAAAACCTGGTAAGACAACACATGCAGCATGTTTTCCAGCACATTCAGACAGCAGAGAACACGGTGTACTCCTTACTAGAGGGTTTTAAAACCATTACAGCTCAGCAAGCAAAATGTGGATACTGTGTAAATTACTTGGTCTGCAGTTCCCCTCAGGTCACCTGGCTCTGGATTTGCATACAAGGCAACAATATAATCCTGCTATGTGAAATGGAAGAGGATGACTGCACACACACACACACATCCCCAAACTCTGAAGTCCAGATACACTGTCTGGGCCTCACTGGCATTGTTCAGGGTTCAAAGGCTTGGAGCACTTGTTTTGGATTTACTGCTTGAATGAAGTCATTACTTGCTCTTTCCATTCCTGAATGATAAGTGGAGGCATGATTCATCTGACACATGAAGATCCCTGGGGTTTTGGTAGCCTTGCAGTTTGGATGCTGGAATCTAATCTAAGCATAAATGATTACTGACTTCATGCTTACTGGATTAGAGCCTTCTTGGGGGAATTTGTTCCTCTTTCCCAATTCTTTGTAGAAGGCAACTAATTCCTAAAAGTGGAAAACAGCATTATGACCATGTACCTGATAGATACCTTTCACTATTAATGTTATTATAATATATGGACTTAGGGGGAAAAAATTCAAGTGTAAATCATGAATTTCTGGCCCAACACAAACAAACCAGGTTAGTGTTGTATCCCTGTATGTGGGGTGCACATTGATGGTGGGTCTAGTGCCCAATCCTCCAGTTTTATCTTCCTGCTCTTCTCAAGGAACTCACATGAAGGAAAGTCTCCTGAAAGCCTCATGGTATGCACACTTCATCTCTGCATGCTATTCATGCTTTTCTCCTGAGCAATAAAATGGTGGTAAACCCTGCTGGCAAATGGAGATATTTTATTTCTGTGTAGGTATAAGTAAAATTTACACCTATGCATGTAACAACTGGACAGATGAGAGAGTTTAAAAAATCCTGGTGAATTTGTAACACTCACGTAATCATCATTCACGATGTCTGACATCCTGTTGCACAGTTCAAATCAAAATACTAGCCTTTTGCAACACGCAGAAGTGTCTGCCCCCTCAAAGTAACAAACAGAAAACCCTCTCCTTCTGCATGATGCAGTGGATCATGCAATACTGTGTTTTGAAGACAGTAGTACTTGCCCATGAAAACACAAGAGTCTTTTAAATGGGCATTTAGAAACATTTAAAACAGTTGATTCATGCAACAGTAATTTCAGTAAGCTCTATTACTTTTAGTCAAGTGGTTTGCCAAAAACCCACATAAGCATAATAAAGTTTCTCTTGTTAAATTCAACGATATCTTTGTATTTATATTTAAAGCTGCACTTCTTCAGTGTGGAAAGGAACAGTGGGCTGTTCTGACTGCCCACTGCCTACTCCTGTTAACTCTGTCGCAGCTCCCCTTCTCTGTGAGGTGTCTGTTGGCCTAAGAACCTGTGCTGACAAATGCAGGAAGAAAGACTCTGCAAATACCTTCTCATACCCACAAACAGAAGGATATAGACAGCTCTTCAAAGGTCAAGTCGTGTCCTATTTGATGGCTGTAGGGAGGATCATAGAAACTACCTTCGGGAACTCACTCCTGGTGGGATGAGGGAGAGAATTGTAAAAGTGAGAAAACTTGTGGACTGAGATAAAGACAGTTTAACAGGTAAAGCAAAAGCTGTGCACACAAGCAAAGGAAAACACGGCATTCTTTCACCTTTTCCCATGGGCAGGCAGGTGTTTAGCCATCTCCAGGACAGCAGGGCTCTGTCACGCAGAACAGTGACTTAGGAAGACAAACATCATCACTCTCAACATCCTGTCCCTTCATTCTTCTTTCCCCAGTTTATATGCTGAGCATGAGACCATATGGTCTGGGATATCCCTGCGGTCAGTTTGGGTCAGCTGTCCCAGCTCTGTTCCCTCTCAACTTCTTGTGCATCCCCAGACTCCTCGCTGGTGGGGTGCTATAAGAAGTAGAAAAGGCCTTGAAGCTGTGCAAGTGCTGCTTGGCAATAACAAAAATACTTCTATACTATCAACATTATTTTCAGTAGAAATGCAAAATATGGCCCCATATGAACTACTATGAAGAAAATGAACTCTATCCCAGCCAAAACCAGCATACTAGCTGTGGACTCTAAGTAGGTAGAAGGCATGACGTGACACAAAGCCAGAATCATGCAACTCTAGCTTTCCCCCAATTATATCTTTTTTGTCTACAGACTCTTCTCTCCACTCGTACAGAGGATATAACATGTTGTACCAGTGATTTTATGACTTGATCCCCATATGTAGTGCCAGTGTTGAGATATCCGTGCTGTAAAGGTACCTTGCTTCCTCCTCCCTGCCCTTGCACAAGAGAGTCACCCAATTTCCTTTGCACTCTGGCTGTAACTACTATCCTGGCCTACTCTGCAACACAGGCTACATCATCTTGAAAAGTTTTTTTTTTTCCCTTTCAATTTACCTTCCAGGCTAATGAATTATATGGATCTTGAAAGAGAAAATCTGAGCTGAGAAATGTGGAATGCAATGTTGAAAAGAGCCTTTCTTACTTTTTTGTTTAGCTGTAGTTCAGAAAGGGACAACAGCAAATGCTTGAGCGCCTGCCAAATGGAAATTACTTCAAGTACTATCTCAAGTGTAATGGAACCGAGGTACTTTTAGCATACCGTACTCATTAGGTACTTGTAACATCCAGCACTTCTAAGTGCTGTAGTCAGACAACACTTCTGCAAAGTGCTCTGAAAAAAGTCTGCAGTGCATTCTGAATCAATGAAGTTTTAGCAGTAATTAACTTGGGTTTTTTTAGACATTCATCACATTAGCATGGGAATGAAACACTACTGAGTCACTAACTTAGATTTAAGAATAGAGGAATACTTTTTATAGCCACACTTCTGTAAAAATGTGTTTTTCACAGGCTTACTTTCTCACAGTCAAATTAAGTAAACAGAAAGACATTTGTTTTGTATTGCAAACCAAGCCATATCAGCTGCAAGGCTTTTGTGGCTTGTGGGTCCTACTCAACACTACACCTGTTGACAAGAGGCAGAAATTGTCTAAGTTTTGGCACGAATATAAACAAGTTTTCTATATTTTGCCTATGACTTTGCACAAGTTATAAATGTGAATGACTGTGTGCTGCAGCCCTTTAAAAAATGTGGTGCTTATCTGTGAGATAAAGAAGTTTAATTCTGTGTATTCTTAGCTCAGAGAACCTGAGAAAATCCACTTGTGGATTGTGAGGAGCCTGGTATGTTAACATCTATTCCCAAAACAAAATATACATAATTTAAATCTACAATATCAATTCAATTTATAGAAATGCAGGGAAAAACCAGAAAATTGAAAGGAAGTAAAAGCAGAAAAGAATTCCCAGTAGAAAAAAATGGAAGCAAGGAAAAATTTATTTTGAGGTATCTGAATTTGTAAATCACTATTTTGGAACCAATTTAATAAATCCAAGGTAATGCTAGGAAGGGAAAGGATGTAGGTCTCATTTAATACCAGCACATAACTGGGAGAACATATATGCAGTACAGAAACTACCTGTAAGGCTTTTCAGAGTGTAAGCAGCACAAATATATGGTTTGAGTATGAGTGAAATTACCAACATGAGCTACAAGAAAATACAATAATAGCATGAAACATTTGCTGATTATATCTATGGAGAATTTTCTGGCTCTGGAATAATCTACTGAAAAAACAATGAGAGTCCCTATTGTCTAATTCCTTTAAACAAAACTGAGAAAAAGCACTGGAAAAACATTGCTCAGAGAACAATCATTTACCAGGAGAGGAATGGAAAAATGAGTGTATTGTCTCAGATCATTTAATCAGCATGATTTTATGATTCTGTGAAGTCTTACAGCTGCATTGAAAAATGTTACTGGAGGCCTAATTCATTGCATAATATACACTTATTAAGAAACATGCTGGAAAATACTTAGAGAGTGTTTTTCCTGCAGAAAATAGCAATGCCCTCCCCTTTCCTAGATATCATTTATGTAGAGGAGACTTTTGGTAGAAAAGTAAAAGATGATAGGGTTTTCCACACTATACAAATCTGCACTGATTGAGGAACTAAACATGGCTTTTAGAAAATATTCTTTTAATGCTGCAGGAAAGTATCTCTCTTGTATTTTTCAGGTGAAAATTCAAGGGAAGGGAGAATTCAAAATTTATCTCCTTATAAGATACAAGACTAGGAAAGGGAGGCACAGTTCCTGTGGTGACAGGGGAAATAAAGCTCAGATGCTAATCTGCCACTTGCCTTCAGGAGGCAGCTTGAAAGACAGCAAGCGGAAGACACTTATCATTTAGTTGGTATATCAGGCCAAAAGCCAGGAAGGAATTCACTCTGCTGCCATCATAACATGGGCGTAACATTTTGCTAAGTGAAAATATCACATCTCTGTCTGTGATAGAAAATGCATGGGAAAAAAATAGGATAGCATGATGCCCTAGGGTCATGAGGGAGGCCAAAGTCCCAGAAAAGTGGAGCCTTGAAGGAAGCTGCAGCAAGGGAGAAGACCCAGAGGGACAAGAAGGTGATGCACTGAGCCCCAGGACCCTGGGCTGGGTGAGCAGTCTGTCCCAAAATACCAGGGCTGGACTCTGGACTCCTAGCCCCCAGCACTGACAGTCTTCGCTGTAATGTGAGGGGAAGGTTCCAGCACACTCATCAGCCTCCTTCCTTCTTCTACTTCACCACCACACATCTGTCACCCACTCTCTGGGGCTGCTCGTGGCCCTTGGCATTCACTGTCAAACCAGGAGTTAGCTGCTGCTACACTGAGATTTAAGCTTGGACAGGCTCCAAAATGTGTTACACCTTGGCCTGGTGCCACGGGGAATAACCCAAAACAACAACAGATTATCACTTGTGTCCTGGTTTTCAGCAAGGACAGAGTTAATTTTATGGCAGCGGCTGCGAGGGGGAGGAGCCTGGAGCTACGTGGACATGTCTAGGTTATTATTCTATACCACCATTCCATTCACTGCTGAAAAGTACTGTAAATACTTCTACATCCTGGGTATTCCTGTGTTTGTGTGTGTGTATACACAGGTGTACGTATAGATATGCATATATGTGTATCCACACAACAGTATGTGTGTATATATAGATTTGTATATATATAGTCTCTATAATAATATACCGATGTATATAATTAATATAGCGATAATCACATTAACAGAGGAGTATTAGGATATATATATATTGTATATAATTAATTGTAATATTCAACATATACATAATGCTTTATGTGTAGCATATAATACAGTACTACAGACTAGATTGTTGTAGTATAGCACAATAGAAGTAGAGTATGATTAATATACATCATCTGTATAATCTGGTGCTGAGCAGTACAGCTCAGTACAGACTCAAAGTCAGTACAGCAGTACAGACTTTGAGTAAGAGCAAGATCTCTTTTTTGAGAAGCAATTTTGGACAATCTCTACCTTTCTCTCCGATGGAGAAATCTCTGTGTGATACTTTATAACCTGGTGCTAGGAAATTAATTCAGGTGATCATGATGCTGTTTTAACATCATGACAGATGTAAGCTACAATTCAAGGAGCAATTTCTAAACATAATAAGCAACTGACAGCTATGCAGGCTTGTCCTCTTAAGCTAGACAAGGTGCCTAAACATCCAGGTATGAGAGGAAGGTGGCAAGTCAAAACTGGCATTCTGCAAAAGACAAGAACAGGCTGTGTAAGGAGCTGAAATTACATTTGTCCCATGCAGTGCTTCTCAGTATTTCTGATGCACATGACAGAGAACTATGCTGATGATTTATTGGTCCTATGGTTATCAGTTTGTCTCATAAAGAAAAGTAAGCTGATCTACATAAAAGATAAAGGAGCTGATAGAAACTGATAGTCAGAATTACACCTGCTTCAACAGAAACAGAACCAGGCACTGAAAGAATAATGAATCCTGTATAGTTTGCAAACAGTTTACTTCTGCAGTTAAAGCACTTTCATCAACAAAACCCAGTGAAGTTTCTAGATGTTAAGGAGAGCCAGGATTTTGCAGCTGGTAATGGAATGACCAGAAAATCAGCACAGATGAACCTCCACATTACCTTCACAAAACTTTTCTTTCCACTTGTGTGATGTCAAGGCAAAGGTTATTCTTACCAATAAAATAAGAAGCAAATGAATAATTATTGTTGCTTCCATTTGCCGGTAGACATAGCACTTATGCAGGCTTCAATTTTTTTTCTATTGAACCTTCCTGCCTGAAAACTCCAGGAAATATATGAATGTAGGCATGAATTATTCAATGTTTCCAGCTACGTAGCTGAAGCCATCAACTCTTACGATGTGTACTTAAAATGTCACATGCCATGATGAGGTTTACAAAAAACAGGCCTGGGCAAAAAAATCAGCAGAAGTGGTGAATATTTCCACAAAACAGCAGATTGCAATGTATTTACTAAACACAGAACAGGATCCTCTCTGATTCTTATGGCCTGCACAAATAGTCCAGTATCTATGAAGCAAAAAACATCTCATGCACCTCAATTGCAGAGATATCAATATTGATATAGAGTGATACTCTATAAAGTAATATTTTTACTCCCTTTTATGTAGCACTGCTGAAAAAAAGCCAGAGGAATCACACTGCAGTAGATTCTTTGTCTCTAAATTACGATGTCTAATATCACACCTATTATAGAAAATTCAAACGGAACACATGATTTTGTAGCCTTAAAATTTTGTTACGTATTTATGTTCAAAAAAATTTCTTATCTGTACGTGTCCAAAACAGGTAAAAAAAAATGCTTCTTTTTTTTGGCAAACCCATTGCTCTAGAAGTAAAATGCAGCCTAAAAATACATAGGCAGAGACCTATGCACCAGTTAGTGCACCAGTTAGTTTGCTCCCAAGATAGTACAGCCAATGCCCATGCAGATAAGATGAAAAAATGCAGTATGTGATGGCTCTATGTTGTAGAAGATAAATGTATAAACAAAAAGATAGAAATGCGTGCTCAAAAACTTGTGAGCTGGAAGGCTCAGCCCTTATGCCTTAGTTTTGGAGTATTGGTGGAATTTAACATGACTCTGTACAGCTAGATACTGTGTTAGGTCTCCAGCATCTGAACTTGTGTCTCATCCTCTTCCTGTTGGACTTCTACCTGCCTTGTGAAAAGAGGTGAGCTGTGCCTGGAAAACTTGTTCTGTTTTTCCATTTTTTGATGCTGAATGTATTTGTTTCTCTGATGCTTAGGAAACACACACTCTGCCTGAACTTCCTTTCTTATAAAAGACCTCAGTGTACAAGTTATCCTTTCCTTCCTGTTGCAAAATATTTTGACTTGTGACGATTAAGGTTGCTCAGAGAAAGCAACAAAGTACTTGCCAACATTATATCTTTCTTCCTTCACCTCCCTTTTCTACCCTTTAAGAAAAGGAGTTCACCTTTCATTTACTCTTGATGTTGAAAACTTGGAAATTTGGCAATATTTCCAAATTATGCTGAAAACTCAAGATCCTGTCAATCCCTTCTTAATCTTGAGAAAAAAATCTCATACGCTAAATACTACCTTGAAGTGTATATATTATATTCATGCTTCAGTACCTGTCCTGGTCTTCCTCTCGATTTCAGATGAAGCTTGACCTACGAAAGACATAAATCCTCCCTTCCAAAAAGGCTTTGCTTCTCCTGCTATTTGCACAGCTGTGATCAGCAGCCTTTTGAACAGAAGGTCCCTGTCTGTAAGGGAATGGTGCTGACTACAGCAGCCTGCTGGAGTTCATTGGTTTCCTGGGTCCCCAAACCTTTAATCTGCTGATCTTCCAGGGGTAGGCCACCTTGTTGAGTAAGCATTTGGAGAAGGTTTGTGACCTTCTGAAGTATAGAAATGTACTTATCCCTTGGGGACTGAACTTTCATTATTTCACCATGTTCCAGAAAGGTCAGACATCCTTGTTTACCTACTTTGACTTTTGAGTGCTCACATGGGTGACAGGTGGTTTGGGACCCACTCAAGTGCCTGATCAAGTCACTTGTGACATTTTAAGTGCTCTGTGGTACCTCAGATGTGTCACAGCTCATATTTTTAGGAGACACATGTTATTCTGAAACAAGAGGTTGGCCTTGGTACCAACCTGCCATTTTAGACGTTGAGCTTCAGCTCAGGCACAAAGACTCCTTTTCTTCTTCAGAATGCAGTAGTTTTGATTAATCTTCTTCCTTTGGTAATCTGATAATTTTTTACCTGTCCGCCATGCTTCTGAGATCTCGTGCCACTTGGTCACTCTTGTTTTGAGTTCCAAGTTTTGGTGTTCAGCCCTCACTATATGAGGACCATAGACACTTTGGGAACTTTTCTACATAGGCCTATACTTCAGATATTTTCCTCTAACTGTTTTATTTTACATCTTTTTGTGTAGAACAATAGCAGCATCCCAGCAGCCTCATCTATCTCACCCAGCATAGCTTCCCAGATCTACTCGTGAGGAGATTGTCAAGATATCACACAGTGCCTGTCACTTTTCCATCCTAACCAGTGACCCTAACCAATGGCATGGTGTGCCCCAACTATATGTATGGGCTACTGAATGGACAGGTCTCAAGTTTCTGAGCCCTAAAAGAAGACCTTTAAATAGCATCCTGTGCCCAACCTCCAACATCTTCTCCGTAAAAGCGAGAGCTTGCAGATGTCCTAATCAGAGCTGCCAGACCAGCACAGTCCCCTTAGAGAGCACAGAGTGTTTAAAAGTGCAAGAAAGTTAATTGCTTAGGTACCTACTTGAATCCATTTAGCCTATTTCACATTGATCCTTTCCCTTGAAGGGTTGGGCATCTGAGTAACCTTATCATTTCTTCTTCAGTCTCTGAAGTGATTCGAAGTTTTATATCTGAATGTTTTGCATGGTTTTGCACACCCAGCTCTGGCCATGAGAGCTAGTCTTATATTCGGCACTCTGAAGAATATTCCTTAGCCCCACAGCTCAGGTCTTCTGGGCACATTTCCTTTTGCTGGGCATTTAACTCTGTGACTGACTGTTGAGTTTTTGTCTTTGTCAGGAGTGGTAAACTTGTTTATTTGTCTAGTACCGAATTCTTGAGGTCTGGCACTGTTCTTGACTTAGTTCTTTCTGAGGCAAAATACACCTTACCACTGACAGGCAAGGGTTATTCAGTGATTGTGTCAGAAATGGGAGACAGCCTAGTGGGAAAAGGTCAGAATATGGGTTATTTAGGGTGAAATCCTGTTCTCTTCTCCTCTGCTTCTCCAGCTGGTGGGTCCACATGGGAATGAGTGTACATATAGAAGCACACTGGCACATGAGACAATATCAGAGTGGAACTACCTGAGGGCAGCTAGATTTTCCAGCCTTCATTCTGATTCACAGCAGTCTGGGCCAGGGCAAATATGATGCTGCTTGTAATGAATATATGCAGCATTATGCACCTCCTCAGATCTCCTCTGCTGCCTGAATGGCGAGCCCCAGGCAATGCCATCTAGCTGAGAAGAATAAACAAATAATTCAAGACCTTTGTTTGCCCATGAGTCATGAGGGGGCTACTCACTAGAGTATTAAGAAAGATAAACATATGGCAAAACTCTAAAAACTATTTCTGGAAAACTTTACTGGAGGGAACAGCTAATCCATTGTTCAGAGCCTGTAGAGAATTATAAGGCTGGGGAGAGAAATGGGAGCAGGAAAGAAGCAAAAAACCCCAAAAAATCCAAGCCATCAAGACTCAGAATGGTCGTAATTACCCATGTAGGCACAAGGGCTTTGTGGGAAGAGGGGGTGACTGACACAGGGGACTTGCAGGAGGGGTTGGATCTGTACGCAGTCATAACAGGAGGGAGTTGTTATTCGTCTCCTCAGGAAGTAAACAGGGAATATCATGCATTGAGGTTACTCCATTTGATTGTTACTCCAAAGGGAAAGAATATTGGTTGGAAATTATGAAGAGTTATTTGCTGATTAAAGTTAGCACAAAGTCATTTCCCCCATATGCTTCAGCTGAAAGGCCAGAGGGAATATTAAACCTGAAAATGCAAATATCTCTCTCCTCTTTTTTGTCTGTAAGGGTTTTTTTGTTGAAAAGGCACATTTCTTTCCTTTCCATTACCAATTTTATTTTTTGCTATTTTGGTAGGTTTATTTATTACTGTAAATGAAAGCATTACAGATGTATGCAGAAGCTTGTGGCATTTCATGAGGTGTTGCTCAGGGGAAGCCATGCAGCAGCCTCAGTGTTTCCTGAGGTGCAGACGTGATCTCTCCTCAGGGCAGTCCCTGAGAGTCTCTGTGAGGCACCTCTGCCCCTCATATGGGCTGGTGCAACCGAATCTCTGTGTTTTTCTGTTACGCTGAAGAATAATGTGCAGCTACAGGAATTTAACAAGATAAATGCGGGTGTTCAGTGGAGAAATATAACTTCTATCTTTATTTTAATGACACTGGTCAAGCTGTCAGGCATGACACTTACCCATGGCAGTGTTTGGTGTGAAGGCCGTAACAACATATTGCTTGAGACTTAGCTTCAGATGGTGACTAGTACTGATGCACACTGGACAGTGGCTTTTCAGAACTCTTGATATAGGCAGGCACTTGTGAATTGGATTCGGATTGAAGCCAAAAGATAAAGCTGAATAAAATTCTGATGATTTGCTCTGAACAAATTTGAATGAGTTGGAGTTCAGGAAGATAGGTAGTCTCAGGTATTGGTATAAATGTGGCTTGAGTTTGCACTGAGGACTGGTAAACAATAACATAAAAGATAAAGCTAAATTTCTTGAGGGGTGCAGTTCACAGACTGATTTGCTGGATTTAGTTTTAAGCCTAGCTCCAAACTGCCTGAGCACTATCAGTGACTCCTAATCTACCTCTTGCTCACAGACACCTACTGCCTCTAACAATATTTTAGGGAAAATAAAAGTCACTTACCAATATAATTGTAGTCTACCCAGTGCCCGTAGTTTAAACAAAACCACACCCTGGGCCTGAGCCTCGTATTATTTGCTGTGGCCTTCCACTGCAGCCTTATACCTTGTGCAAAGTGCCTGCCATGCCAAGTCCCAGTCGGGCTCCAGGATCTCCGCCCTTTGGGGCTCTCCCTGGCCTGCACAAGTCACCTTTGATGGTGGCTCTGGCACGAAGCTATTTGCTGTCCTGCAGCTCTGCCAGCCCCGAGCTGCCCTCTGACAGCACTGCCTGCCAGCTCTGGTCATTGCCTTGCCTGGAAGCCTCCACACCAACCTGTACCTGTGGCAATGCAATCTCACCTAATGTTTGCCAGCCTGTGGTCACCCCTTGGCCCAAAAGCTATTGTTTGGCTGAGTCCAGTCACAAGCTGCACTTTCAACCCTGCCAGATGGATCTGAGAAAAATCAGGTACAGTCTGTTGTCTCCAAACTTCTTATTAGCTCAAGACCTCCTAATGGCCTCTCCTCTTGTGCCAGAGGTGTTGCTTCCCTGTTCCACCCACAGCACTGATTTGACTCAACCACAGCTGTAACACAGAGCTTCTTAATTCACCAAACCTGGACTGTACACTGTGCATCGGATTCATCCTCTCTCCCATCCCAAAGTAATCCAGTAGCCCAAATCCTAAACCCAGTCTGGCACAGTTTAGGATCTGGCCCAGCTACTTCACTAGCTTTAAACTGACTCTCAGCTCTTTGCTTCCTTCTAGTTCTTACCTAACCTAAGAGAGTCATGGGCTGCAGCCATTTACTAAAACAAACCAAAACTATCATGCGATAACTCCCTACAATTTAAAATCTGCCTTGCATCTAATCTTAGGTTTCATACAAGTCCTAACCTAAGATCTAATGGCTTACCAGTAGGTCACCTGTGGTTTATCTCTTTGCTAGTCTGCCATCACCAAATGAGACACATCATAAACCTTAGCCACATACTGCTTCTGCCTGAAAATTTACACAGAGACTGCCTATTGCCTTCAAACCCAAGCCCAGGTTGTTGATAGATATAACTATATTCTGAATTCTTTGCTCTTAATTGGTCCCAATCCTATCTGCAGCTTCATCTGTTAACTGCAAAATAAAGTTGCCATCTGCTGATTCCATACTCTGCTTTGACTCAACTTTTTGGCTTATCAAAGTGTAATGTCACTCCAGCTCTTTGTGGAGAACAAGATTTCACAAGTCTCACTTGATTTGAATTATATTTCATTACAATGGCACAAGAGGGCAGTACCCAAAGCTGAACAAAAATTTCTGTTCAAAATGGAATTTGAAGTAGGAATATTTAGGGAAACCTTGCTACCCTGATAATTGAGGTTTGTTCCTAGTCTGAAATGGGGCATCCAGAGCTTGAATATTTTCTCCCAATCTGCAAGAACAGTCTAGAAATATTTTTGCTTGTTTTCCTAAGGAAAATAGCATATCATGATTTTGACCTGGCCTATCTATTTGACCAAGCCTGGCATCTTTTGTATGCGTTCACTAATTTCAGCCTGGCTTGCCACAAAGTTTAAATATTCAAGTTCTGTGAAAGCTGGTTAGAAGCAAGGAAACAGAATTAGTTCCTTCCAGAAGGAGAAGGAGGCAGAGATAAGCCTTAGGAGATTTTGCCTGGCAGCAGTTGCCTGTTCAGTCAGAAAAGGGACCAGACAAGAAACCATCATTTATATGTGTCTGGATGTACCCTGTCTATATGGTCTGAAGTCTGGTGTGACTATCATAGGTTACAGAAAAAAGTGATTGGAGAGTGGCAGGGAAGAATGGTGAAGGGATAACAATGATTACTTAAGTAGTTTGATTTCACTTGTGTTAAAGCTTACAGTAATATTTTGGGGAAAAGGGAGAGGAGTTTCAGTACATGTAAATCAGGACTTTTGAGTAATTGTGCCTGCAGAGGCTAGGACTTCTTGAGGAAAAAATTATTGAGATAACAGTAGGAGGGGCATCAATGAAGAGGACAGCAAACCATCTGGGGTAAGAACTGGTTTTGGTTTATATAGTCCTAGCACAGTGCCCACCCTCCTTAGGGCTTTTATGTGCAGCCATTATTAACATTTTGTATCAGAAAAGAAGCAGCAGTAGAAAGGAACAAGCAGCTCTCTTGTTCCACTCTCATTCTGTGATTACCTAAAATCTTTGGAAACACAGAGAAGTGAGCAGGTTATGTAGCTGCTTTTGCAGCTGAGGTTCTGGCAGGAAGCATTTCATAGCACAAGGTTCAGTTATCCTGCCTGTGTGAGTGATGTCCCCGACAAAAATAGACAGACCCTGCTGTCTGCACTTTGCAAAGAGCAACTGAGGAAAGCAAAACAGTCTTCTAAGGTGGTCAGCCAGGAGTGGCCAAGGGTGGCTGAAGGTGGTGGAAGTGCTGAGTAAAACCTTTACAGACCTGGCAGAAAAGTCAAGTTGTCAGCGTCCCATTTACTGATGTTTAAGACGTTTACTTTCAGCTGCTTCCTCTCTGAGCAGGGCTGCAGGCAGGATTTGCCTTCCTCCCCCAGTGACGGTGGATGTTCCTGTGTTTCCATTGGGCTGCCTGTGCCTGCGTCCTTTTCCTGTGGAAACAGAAGATATGGGTAGGAGTAAAGACATATTTGGTAATGTTTCTCTTCAAAGCGTCTTTTTCACAAGGCTGCCTCAGCTGCAAAATGTTAAGGGAAAAAAAAAGAGATCTTGGAACTAACTCCAGACAGACCCTAATGCCTACAAATTTGTCTAAGCAAGCCAAGTCCAGAAAGGCAAAACATGAAGAAGGCTCATTATTTGACTGCTAGGGACACTCAAATAACCAGACATGCCCGTACTTATGATCTTCATATTTCAGACGGCTCGTCTTTCATACCCTCCCTCAGCCTGCACTCCCACCCTGCTCACTTCTTATATTTTCCTTCATCCCCACTAACTCCACTGCATTTGAAATTGTTTCTAGAACATATAAAATATGAAAATATTATTTAAAATACCTATGGGGAAAGACTCTATTCCTTTAGCCGTCTGTTTGATGGAGCCATTCACAGCTCTTCTAATTGCTTCAGCTCGCATGATCATTTTTCTTTCTCCCCAGAAAGTTCAAAGTACCTTGGCAGACCTCTTTCTATTTTATTTTAATAAGAATTAACTGAGGAGGTGCTATGGTGCTTAGGGCATTGGGTGTCCCTGATTGATGGTTCTGCTGGAGCTGTGGCTCAAGACAGGAGGTGGAGTGACTGCGCTCTAAGTTTCAAAGTCTCCTGGAGGATTACTGCTCCTCGAGATGTTTTAGAGCATCACAGGACAGCTAAATCGTCAGTCACCATCCCTGGCCAGAAGGAGGGGCAATTTACATTCCTTACATTCGGTACATATCCAAGATACCCCTGGAAATCTGTGCAGGGCAAAAATATTCACATGTTTTAAATGAATTAATAAAATCACTGTTGCAAAAAACGTCACAGATTCAACCAAAATGCCTGTTAATTTAGGCAAGTCAAGGATTGTATTTCAGCTACTTACAAATGTGCAGGTATAAAAGTAAAAGGAATATTGTTGCTCTAACCACTATATATATATTTAATATTATTTATCATGTGAGTTGATCCCCACATAATTTATGGAAAAAATAAACTTTTATTTCTCATTCTGATGTAGATTTAGCACCTTGAAATGGTCTGTCAGTGGATATTTGAATATAATGGTCTTTTCCCTTTTCTTTTTCTTCCTTCAAAGCTAGATCAATTGTCTGTGAGATGCAAACTGAATATAGTAGAGAACAGAAACTGGTATTTGCTTTTAAAGCTGAATGCAGAGTTATAAAGACTTTCCCCCCACAGTTCTATCAAATCTAGTTTTGCTGCTCATGGATTCTTACTAGTATATGTCTCTCCCAGCCTCTAAGAAGACTGAATTTGTCCCCAAACTATAAAGTATATTCAGTATGATGAGTGACTCCAATACAATACAAAAACTTTAAGGGGTGCATGCAGACACTTTAAATTTGTATTTAATAGCATTGTTTATGATACTGAAATGATAGTGGTTTTTATAGCTTTTAATGCCAAAAGTGGCTATTCAAACATCTAGTCTGACATCCGTATAATCCCGTCCCACAGAATTGGATTATTTGACTAACAAATGGTAGACTTGTACAGCACAACCAAGTAACTGTCTGCAGCTGCTAAGTTACATAAAACATAGATTTTTTTCCTTTCTTCTCTAGTGGACTGATGAAGAAACTGTAGTCTAGAAATTATTTTGTAAGAATACTGTTTATAGTATGAGTAGGACAGACAGAAATACGAGAAAAGCTCTGGGGCTGCCAAAAATCTCATTTTTTGGAAGAGCAGCCCTTGGGCCTTGAGAAAGTAATGTAGGAAAAATGTTATTTAAATGAGACAATTTCTGTCTCAGTACAAAATAATTATTCCCTGACATAAAAGTTATTTTGTTGAGCCCCTCCAGCACTCCTTGCTAGGGGAAGGCAGTGTGGCATCGCCTCTTCTTTCAGGCTCTGCAAATTCCTTTCTCCAAGACAGATTCCAGAGTTTGGGGAGCAGCTGAAACTCTTGGGTTGTTCCAAAAAACTGGCAGGTTTTGTTTGGTCTTAAAGCTTGCCTCATTTCTTACCTGTATTCATTTCGCCCCCTAGGACAAGCAAATTATACAGTATTTTTTTGCTTTTTTGTCTTGAAGTTACACTAAGGGGTGTTAATGGCAGCTGTGCATTACACAGCAGTGGCTGTGACACATTCTACTCCCTACTCACTGTATGGTTTGGCAAAGGATCTGTGGATTTACTACTGCTGAAGTCAGAGACAAAATTCTCCTTTCTTTCTGAGGTGAGAAGTCTGGACCAACCCTTATTACTCTTCTCAGCTAAATGTTCCCAAAACAGTGATACTTTTATAAAAGGGAATTAGTCTAGTGGGAATAAATGTTGATACTTCTCACTTTGTTTCTTCATGAATCATCGTGTTACACTTCTGTACTCTTCGTCTTTGCATCTCACGCTCTGTCACACTTCGTACTGTGCTTTTCAGACAATCTGATCCCCTGAAAAAAGGGGAACCAGTCAGCATTTATAGGGGTGAAAACCACTCAATAACTATTAATGATGTGTACAGAAAATAAACCAAAGTGTATAGGATGTGATCTGGTTCACACGTACCCACATACTAACACCAGCACAGGAAGAGGTCATGTGAAAAGAAATGGTGAGGGAGCAGCAGAACCTGGTCTCTTGGTGGCTGTTTAAGGTCAGAGCAGCAAGTTAAAAGGAGTGATTATTTGGTACTTGTGTGACTGCACCTGGAGTGCGGAGTCCAGTTTTGGGCTCCTCAGTACAAGACATGAACATGCTGAAGAGCCCAGCATAGGTTCACCAAGCTGGTCAGAGGCCTGGACCACATAATGCACAAAGAGAGGCTGCAGGAGATGCATTTGCTCAGCCTAAAAGAGAATGAGTTCAGAAATGTCTGACTGATGTCTACAATTACTTAAAGGGTGGTTGGAGAGAAGATGGAGCAAAGCTGGAGGTGCACAGCTGTGGCTGGGAAAACACAATAAAGACGCTCTCACACCTGCCAGGTTTAGCAGAAAGGAGGGGAAAGACTACTTTACTTACATATGTCACATTTTTATACAATTTCTAACTCCACAAGGGATTGGAGGACATGTGACTTCCTTCCCAATCCCACTGGAGAAAAAAGATGCTCATCAACGTTCTCTTATCACAAAAGGAATGAAAAACAGAAAATACTGTTAAGTGAACATTGGCCATTATTTACATGAAACTGTGTGAAAGAATTCTGACTCCAAAGTTAAAACAGAAGGCTTTAGCAAAACCCAGGGCAACACACAGTGACAGAGTAAGAGTCAGCAGGCACAGGTAGAAACAAATAATCAGAGTTACAACACACATGGGATACTGTGAGTACTGACTGACCATGCTCTGCTGAGCACTGCATTACTGTAGTGAACTTCAGAAGACTCGTCAGCTCAGATATCTCTTAAAAGGTATAAAGGGTTAATTTACTTCTGCAAACATGCATCCATTAAATTTCAGTGTGGAAATTCTTTACTCAGAAACCTATGAAATTTTAGACATACAGTTATACTTCTACAGTGTATGAATGGAGAGAGATATAGTCCAGGGATTTCCCCTAAGAAGAAGAGGGAAATCCATCTTTGAAGGAAATGCAGAGGAAATACGAGCTGGAAGAACAAAGAGTTCAGTGATTCTTTTTTCTCAAGACGTAAGGATAAACAATAACTCAGGACAATCTTTCTTAAAATATTAGTGACTGGGAGATATGGGTGTTCTTTAGGCGCAATAAGTGGATACCACAATGGAGCAATTGATAGGACTGCATACATAAAACTGATTAATGTTTACAAGCATTATTAAAGCACAGCTTTTCAGAGTCCTTATTCCACATACATTTCCTGAGACTGCATCAGAAACTGTGATTCCTGAAAACAAGACCAGTGTCTGGTGAGTGCTCCATTCATGTTTTCATGTCAGTATGAGGATGGGAAGCATATTGTCCCCTACTGTAAGCCCTACACTCCCTATAGGGAGGAAATTGAGGCTTACACTCCAGATGAGAGTCACTGGCCAGGTTCCAAATTCAGTTGATGGAGGAGCAGAATGGTGGGGAGCTGTGGAGTAAATCTTCCCATTAGTCCAGTTATACGTGTGGCTTAATTTTGTCTTAATACACATAGACGTAAGTAAAGCTTGCCATCAAATTATGCATCCTAATGTGGGCTTGCCAAGTCACTGGAAAATAGATTGAATCATTGAATTATGACTTCGTTGTGTTCAAAAAATATCTGTAGTGATGAATATTTTAAAAAGTAATCCAGTTGGGTCAAACCATCTGTCTGATTGACGCTGTGTGAGATGATACCACATGAGACTGGGGGTCTAATGTGTCGAGTATCTGGATACCGTGTAGTATCATAGGATAATATGGGGACACCAGGCAGCAGCTGAAAACCAAACACAAAAGATTGTCTCATCTGGTATTTCTTCAGCTGAATGAAGAAGTTTTGAAGGTTTTATACATTTATTCCACAGTTTGGCAGCAATGGGTACAAAAACTGGAATAAGCTGACCTTTACAACTTTTATCAGACAAAGACAACCTCTGTGCCTTCCCTGCTGTCTCTGTGCCTCTGGGCCCCACTCCCTAGACCAACATTTTTCCTTCCATTTTTTTCCCTTTCTTCAGTTTGTTTCCTTTACTACTCTACACCTGCTTTTAAAATGCAAGTTACAAGTGAAGTTATTTCTTGCTCCTGGGAGAGACAGATGAACTCTGGGAACCAGAGCCATGGCGCCTTCTTTGTGTAGGGTGACAGAAATAGCTCCCATGAAATACACCATGTAACTAAACACAGCTGGTCTCTTCATGATGGGACATGATGACTTAAGAAGATGGGCAATGCCACACACACACACACATAAAGCAAGTAAATTGGAGAATAATAATTCTCCTGTTGGCTGTAATTACATGGAATACAGCTTCTGTGTGAGAGCAAGCTGTGCAGGCTGCAGTCTCAAGGATGCAGTATAACTGTGAATCATGCTCTTTGCAAATTTCCATTAAGTAAATGTGGGAGAAGCCAACTAACTTGATCTGAGGCTTTGACTTCCTACAACTTCTTTCTAGAACTCTTTCTAGAACATTCTATATGTGAAATTGAAGCTGGGTTTATAATCTAGCATCATAATTGTCAATAATGCCATGTAGAAATCTCAGGTATCTCTGTTGCATTGTCTGCTAAAAGAGAGTGTGTGGTGCTTTAGCAGAGGTGTACATAGTCTGTTTTCTGTTAGGCATACTGTCATACTTCTGCAAACATGGATTAAAAATTCAAATACACACAGCAGCGAAGAGACATCGTAAGGTCCCTGATCAAAGTGATGAGCAATATACTTGGAAATAGCTGGGCATTATTTCTGTCTAATTCCCCAGCACCCAGTAGTCACTTGGACAGTTGTAATTTGCTCAGCAGTCAGATTGACTGCTTTCATTACAAAAATGTATGACTAGTTTTCATGGAATTTTTAACAAACCTACTGAAGCATCCTTTTGTGTTTGTAGCATTTAAACATATAACAGTGTTTGTAGTTTTTAGCTCTCACTCAGTTTCCTGACAACAAAAGTTTAAGTTGCTAGGAAGGCTGTTCAGATCTTATCAGATGTTACCAAAAAGACAAATAGTCCAGAATCAGTTCATGGTTAATTAACTACTAGCCTTAAGAAGGATATTGGGCAACAGGAAACACAGTAGGCTGGAAAGACTTTTTAATTGGTTTGCTGTCTGTGTGATTACTATCTGCAAAAAAACACATGAGGGGAGAGCAGCAACATCATTATATTTACAGGAGTAGTTTACAGACAGCAGAGGCAGCCTGAAGAATTTGAGTTCCCAGTCCCATTTTTTGCACTGGCTCAACTGTTACACTTCACAATAAGTATTTTTGAACCAACAGAAAATCTATTTATGCATGTAGTTTTTGATTCGGAGACTGGAAACCTGTCACAAAGTTTTGGTTTAAAAATTGTCAACACAATGATGCTGCCATGTGATACCAAGTATTATTAGAAATTCAATTGTCTTCATAGTTTTAAAATACTTCAAGAGCACATGATCATGGTGATAAAATGTAGAACTTTTTTTCTCTCCTTTTGAACATAATCTAAATTCAAGCAGTCTGTTTTCCTGTGTTGCTTGTGATCATTTAATAAGGAGAATAATACCTAAATTTTGCTTACAGCAGACAAACAGGGAACATATTTTGGATTTCTTTCAGACTGAATATTGAGACATTCACAGTTTGCAGAAGATGTATATCCCTAGCTAGGCTGGTTCATCCATCTATCTATCTATCTATCTATCTATCTATCTATCTATCTATCTATCTATCTATCATCTCTTGTGTCGGTAGAGGACACAAGAAAGGAGGCTCTCACACCTGCTAGGTTTAGCAGAAAGAGGAAAAAGAAGAGCACTTTATTTACATTTCTCATACTTTATAGGTTTCTCAATTCCACAAGGGATTGGATGACACGTCACTTCCTCCTCAATCCCACTGGAGAAAAAGGATGCTCATCAAACTTTGTCTCATCACAAAAGGAATGAAAAACAGAAAAGACGGTTAAATAAACATTGGCTATTGTTTACATGAAAATGTGTGAAAATTCTCTGACTCCATATTATACATAGAAGGCTTTAACAAGACAGGACAACAATCTCTCTCTCTTTCTCATTTTTTAATGTGAATTAAAAAGGCTTCAGATATCCACAAATATGCTATGAAATGTAATGCAAGTTTATAAAGTGTGTTGGGATCCTCAAATAAAAGGCATTAGAAAATCACAAAGTATTCTTTCACAGTACAATTTATTAATGTGGTTTCTTTTCCATCTGCCAGATTCAAATGCTATGGTATGCAACAATTCTGGTTTAAAAGAGTAAAATTACTTCTACTTTATTATATTATAAAATGTATTTATTGTATTACTACAAAAACCTGAAAAGTGATGCAGCTCTCTCATGTATAATCTAAGAAGCACAGCTAACTGGGAAAGCTGTTTGTTCTGTTGTCTCCAGAAAAAGCCTCTTTTATCAAATGAAGGCAAATCTGATGATATTTTCAGTACAAACTATTTCTGACACAGGGCACACACATCCTGAGGTAAAGGTCATTCTGAGGTGTAGTACATGAGTCTTTAATAAACACCTCTTTAACTTGAGAATAAATGTTTCTTTCACAATAAGATAATCCTATTAAGCCATCCTGAGCATGGAAAGAGAGTCTAAGTATCCTAATAAGATATCAAAAAAAATGATTGCGCAATGATCATGTTGTTTATATAAACAGAATATGGTTCTCACGTCCAAAACCTCAGTGTTATTTCAGTCAAAGCATGGAATTGTGCTCTTTAAGTAGTAACTAGAATATTAATAATCCTGGCTGCATCTCTTACACAGGGAAAACAGATGGAAATAAAGGTGTCAAGACATTTGGTTGCACTCCTCTTACAGCTTTTCTGCAATACATTATAATTTGTCAGTGTTTGAACTTTTGACCTTTGGTCATCTTGAAAAGATAGCAGTAGGCTTTGGAATAAGCTTAAGCAAAGAGGCAGAAGGAGACAGGGTATGGAGGGAAAATGCTAGAGCAGACGGCTACGTGGCCCTGAAGCATTCCAGCTGTGAGAACCCTTGACTCAACAAACAATGAAGAAATGGCAGGAGCAGGAGTTTCTGCAAGCAAAAATCAAAATAAAATCTCCTCAAATTATCTTAAAGAGGAACTCACCAGAATCTTGGACCTAATTTGAATGAAATCCTTGAGTGGAGAGCCTCATCCGTGTTGAATACACCATCCCTGTGGAATGGGCAGTTCATGCAGCTGTGGTATTTCCCATAATATTTTCTACAAATTCTAAAATATGACTAGTGAGGAAGAAGAGAGGAGGGTTCATAGCTGGCCAGACATGAGACCTCATTTCATTGCATATAACATGGTCCAGACCAGCCACTCCAGCTCACTGACAAAATCAGTTCATGACCATATTTTCAGTACTCCTGTGATTAATCCTTTTTACAGCTAAATTGCAAAAACTCCTTTATAACAATGGGACTGTAAAAGAAAAGGAGTCTTGCTACTTGGATTTCAATGCATATTTTATTTTGTTATCAGAAAATCAGACAGGACTCATGGAAAAATTCTACAAGGCTTTTCACAGCATGGAATACAAGTTCCCAGAAGACAGGCTTTAATGTGTATTAAATTTTATTAATTAATGTAAGGCACAGAAAGGCATTTCCACTGTTTGGAACTGACATCCCTGACTAACCCAAGTTACCCCTGCATTCATGTAGCACTGCTAAACCTAACACACGCTTAGCAAAGATGAAAATGTTTGAAGGTACTTAATTACTGAATTCGACACACACTGTGGTTCCTTCAGCCACCCTCACTTCAGACTAAACTACACAGATCAATGTTTATATTCCTTGTCAGAATTACTGAATGCATCATTCCAGCCCTTGACTGAGCACCATGTATTGTTACTCACACATGTTATCTCCAGCAAACAGCTGACATCTTTAAATTCCTTCTGCAAGGTGCCAGATTGCTGGTCTGAGAACTCAAATCCACAGCTCACCCACAGAAAATACACAGTCTTCGTCTTGGCAGTCAATACTTCCCATATTGCCTTCAGATGTATGCCATTCCTGGAAGGAGCAATTCCATAAATAACTCTAGCACATGTTTAAATCCCTAGCACATGTTCACATGCATCTCTTTTGAGGAAAGCACATGCTTAAAATTAAGCATGTGGCCTAAGTACTTTGATGAATTCCAGTGTTTTCCTAAACTGGTGACAGTAGGAAGGAGAGTCTGGGCTCCCAATGCCCAAGCACCAGCTAAGATGCTGTCAGTGATGTGGGTACCGCTTGGTCCTGTCCCAGTGCTAGCAGGCTGTCTCCTGTAAATCACTGGGCAGCTGTCAATTAGTGGTGTGTGCTGGTTGTTTAAAATACATTTACTTTCCTCATTGAAATTTTGCTTTTGGATTAGGTTATTTTTTCTTGTTTTTTTACTTTATAGTACAGGGTTGGTCAAAAGCAAGTGGAATGAAAGAACATCCTGGCTTTTTGCAGGAGATTCAATAAGGTTATAGAACTTGCAGGGGAAGTTTTAGTTTGCTTTTTGTTTAATGTTGTTTTCCTAAATGTTTCTGAGACTCAGGAAAATGAACCTCAATCCTTTAATGAGTCTGGGCTTCCTGAGGTTTCCCCCTTCCTTGCATCTGAAATACCTTTGCCTACCTCTAGCCAAAAGGGGAACTGTTTTGCTTTTTGTGGTTTTACCATCATTTCAGGATTTTATTCATTGACTGATGTTTATAATGTCCCACCAAGGGCTCAAAGGAATCTTTTCTTACTGTCTGTCTTTTCTGTTTTTTTATTTTAGAAACACAAGATAGGAAACTATCTTAACAGAAAAATTACTTCTTATATTAATCAAACTATTATGATTGACTGTGATTGTTTGTTCATTAAAAAGTGAAGTAGAACAATCCATTTCTGCCAAATAAAACACTCTCAGCTATTTCAGTTACTGTTTTAATTGGCTGGCCCTGCCTGTCAGATTATCCTCTAATCTGTACAAGAATGTTGTTTGGAAGAGATGAGGCATGCCTGACTTGGAGACCGCAGTCATCATTCCAACACATTCCGGTCCAAATATTGTCCCATTAGCACAGTGGAGCTACATGACCAGTACGTCCTGGGTCTGCTTCCTTCTACAGATCCAATGTAAGACACTTTGGCTGCACCACTGGAAATGCCTGAAGACACTGATGTGAAAGAAAAAAAGTGAAAGTGAAAGCTCTGAAGCTCTACAAATGGGCACATTTGGAGTGTTTACATATTATCAGAGCTGCTGTTAGGATGGATTTAATAACAGTTACAAGAGAAATTGTGGAAAAGCAGTCTTGGGACCTGTGAACCATCGCAGAGAGGCCTCTCCATAATCTTGACTCAGGATTTACCATTTCAGTGAATCTGTGTTGTCTGTGGACAGTAACATTCGTTAAGAATCACCACATACTCATCCTGCTCCTTACATCCTTCCCCTAAGCTACTACCTTCTGCTGGAGAGGATACTGGTCTTGGCAGATCTTTCTTCTGAGACAACATGGATCCACTTTAGAGTCCAACTGTACTTTGGAAGTGGATATGGCAGTCCTACTTCCTTCCTGTGCTTTGGTTTGCATCATGGAGCTGGTTTAGGATTAATGAACTTATTTTTTTCCCACAGCTGAAAAATGGGACCACAGCTAGCACTCACCAGAACAAGCCAGACCTGGTGCCAGGCAATAGTTAGTCTTAAACCTGAAAAACCCTGGCATGTGTGTGATTTTGGATGTCAGATCCTCAGCATGAATTAGATGGCTCTACAAATTGTCTTCTGTTGATCTGTAATCCATGTTAATTCAGATACATACACAGGTTGCAACCACCATACAATCAAGTCATCTGTATAGATATTAGGAAGCAGAGAAATGGCAAAATACAGCTTATAGAGTACCAGGTGGAATGAACTGGGAGTCTAGGGTGAATCTTTCTCCCCCTGCCTTTAGGGACGACAAAATTCAAGAGTCAGTGAGGAGGTCATAATGCACTGGACACATGTAAAGTAAATACAGTCACTATTTTTGCAATAAGCAATTAGTGCAAGCTCACAGATCAGGGAAATGATGATGCTCAAGCAGAACTAGTAACAGACCAATAAATCAAGCCATCAAAACGCCAAAGCTTCATGTTTAACTTTGACCTTGATAGTTTACATATTTAATTGCTAACATAAAACATGAAATTATATTCACAACTCAGTAAACTATGGAAAGGCAGATTTTTATTTTCTACAGTTTATACAACCTGGAAAAACCAAAATGGAAATTTCTTTGAAGAGATTTGCTATTAAACCAAGCTTCTGCCTGTCTGGTTCAACTTTTATGACAGGGCCTGTGTTTCAAGACTTTCATTTTTTTATTCAGTATTTATATAATGGAGAAAACCAGGAGAATCTTTCAGAGGCAAACAAACTTAATTTCCTACAGACTTGTTTTTCAAGAGTCTTATGGTTAAACTGCATAGAACTTTTTCATACCGCTACAACAAGCACAAGTCTGAAGAAGATGAGCATGGAGGCAGAGCAAGAGCTCGAAGAGAAATGCAGCTCGAAGAGAAATGCAGCTCATAGCACTTAATGATTTTTCAGTGTTTAAGTATTTCTCAGAATTTAAACTGGTTGAGCATTTTCAGATAGCAAATGAATTCCCTTTATCCGTTGCTCAAGATACAGAGTAGAAGTTAGGTAACAGCTAATGCTCTCTAAACAGTGATTATATTTATACCACTCTGTTTATGTTGATTTATGCTGATATTTGACACCAAATGATGGTAAAAATATGTATGGGACAATCACGAGGTATAAATTTCTTTGGTGATTGTCTTCAGTAATTTGTTGAAGACCATATTTTATCTGTCTGGGGTTATTCTACACCATGTACTGATGACCATCCCAGTTGGATAGAAGGGACACTAACATCAAATCATGAGCAATACCAGAATCCATACTGGGCATCTGGGACTTACCAGAGCTTTTTTTTTCAGAAGAAAAACTTGCAGAAGATTGCTCAGTTTATGCCTCAATTTTTGGGGCAAGGTGGATGAAATACATTTTTTCATAATCTTTTAGTCTGGTTTCTTGCCTGAAACACTAATGATTTGGAGATCTTGTTGTGTGTATCTCTGTCTGTCAGATATTTCAGTATATGTACCTTTGAACCCATCAGCCAACTTCAATCAAACTCATTAGACCTGAAAAGAGAGATGACATGCAGATAGAAGACAGAAACATCAGGCAAAAAATCACAAAAGGGAGACCTGATGAAAGCTCTGCTGCTGGCAGAAGCATCAGTAAGGTTTGTACCTGATTTTGTATCAGAAACCTCACTTCTTAGTTAAATTTTCTTTTATGTGTTGGACTAGGACTGCAGAAGAGTGAATGCTGAGGCTTTAATAATGTGAAGCTCATACTCAGTCCAGAATAACTTCCATTGTAGGAGAAGTAGCAATATTTCCTCTTAACTTTGTTTTGATATCCTTAGATAGAAAAAGTGTACTTGAAAAGTAACACGAAACTTAGTTTGCTTTAATTTTAAGAAAGGTTAGGTCCAAACTGAGTTTTGGATTTTTCCTCTCAGGAAATGGAGACTTAAAAAAAAGCTCCCAAAACCCCAAATAAATTATGAAAAACAAAACTGCAGTGAGCTACCGTCCATCTCCTGACTCCCCTTGTTGTTACCCAAGCCACTGAGAGCAGGTTTGATCATACAACACCTTCTCAGCTGAACAGCCCTGGGGAATCATGCAGGCGGATATTCTACAGCAAAGTCTATCAATCAGAGCCTTACATAGTTGCAGTTTCCTCTTTTGACCTGTTCAATCTGACAATAAAAGAAATCTATTTCTTTCATGAGTCCTTGCAACACATGTTTTAAAGCTGTTTCCAAAGGTGTTTATTTTCCCTCCAAAACAAGGAAGCATTATGAAGTCAACAAAACTGTTCCCATATCAAGCATAGATCCTCCTGGCATGGAGACAGCTCCAGCGAAAGATGCTAACCACTGAAACCTGGCTGCTGAAGAGTTTAATATATCTTTTGTATTTTCACATGTGCACATACTGCCAGAACATTGCTGAAAAACAAAAAAGGCGGTGTACATGACCTGAACCTTCAGCAATTTTTATTTCCAAATACTTTCACTATGTGAAAGATGGTGATTATAATGAGGAGGAGGAGGATGATGATTATGGTAATAATAATTAATAATAATTAATAATAATAATAAAGGGAAATGCGTGAAGAAGAAAAAGAATTATGAAGAAGGGTTTGGAATTGCTATATAATTATGGCATTATAAATGACATCATTATTACAATTGCTGTTGTAGTAAAATCTTTTTAAAGGTGACATAAAAAGATAACTTTATGACTTATTTTTCGTAAAAGTGAGCTATTAAATTAACCACAAGACTAAAGGAGACACCTTCAAAATATAAGCAGGATAGAGTTATGTAAAATTTTGAATTTCAATAAATGATACTTGTATGCTTTGCAAAGATGAAAAAAAAATTATGCGTGTCTCACTGTTTATAGTTGGACTCTGAGGAGAGAAATCAAAAGAAGAATCAAGATTGTTTGGATTACAAGGAAAAGGATGTTCTTGGCATCCACAGAAAGTATGAGCGGAAAACGTTTTGGAGGTAAGATAAAAAAGATTGGTTTTAGTTAGACTACACCTAAGCTGACCTTAAGCCATTCGGGACGCAAAGTTAGGGAAAAAAAAAAAAAAAAGAAATACTAAGCAGAAAGAAGCTGGAGAAGGAAAAAAGGAGACATTTTTTGAAGTGGACCTGTTGACTCAGAGTTAATGGGTAAATCTGTACCAGTGGTGACACACAGGTGGTGAGCGGTGGGGAGGAAGAGATGAGCTACAAAAGCCTTGGAGGATGGGCATCCCCAGCTGAGCGTTGCATGTGATGGGCAGACATTCCACTGAGGCACAGAAATACTGTACCACTGCAGCAAACCCTTTAATTCAGGAAGTAGTTGGATTTCAGACCTGGGCTATCAAGTGGGGTGATGAAGCAAGTTCATGCAGTTAGAGCAAAGGTAGAACACTTTCAAAAAACTATTTTGAGAAAATGCAGATTCAATCACTACAAATCTTCAAAGGAAAGGGTAGTTTAATATACATCTTGTTAAGAATATTGAGAATTCAGGGTAAGTAGCTATTCATTTTAGAGGGATATTTGATTGCTTTATTCACACACCTTTAAAACATATCTTTAGATCATCAATTGAAAGATACTAAAGTAATGAAAAAACTCTATTAACTGTATCTGTAATCATTTTAATAAGACAGTAACTTTTTCTTAGGAAAGAAAAATAAGAACATTATTAGCTTTAAGCATACCTTAAAATTGTATTTGATTAAAGTATCCTTCAAAATTGATCATTCTGGACTATACTCAAACCACCTGAATTGAGCTTTCCACGTCTAAGAGAATTAAACATGCTTTCAAGAATCATTCAAAGACCTTGCATGTTAAGCAAAGTAGCAGTTAAAAACAGCTAGTTAAAAAAAGCAGGTACAGATACTTAGCTAAAATACAACACTGTATTTATACTCTGTCTTGAAGACAAACTTGTTTATATGTTCATCTAAGTGTTTTCCTAAATCTAGACCTATGCTCATAATTAGATATGAAATTGGTGATGAATTACCATATTGCATCAACCACACTCTCCCAAATACTGCTTTAATTAGCAAGTGGTCCTGTTTAACCTAACTGAGACTATTCTCATTGCATTTTAAAGCAGTAGATGAGAAAAACATTTAGGGAATGGCTGGTTTATTGGTGCATTGTTTATTATCCATACTACATGTGCCTTGGGGGGAATAAATGAATGGTTTTTAAACCTTTTTTTTTTTTAACTAGGGTTGAATATTTTAACACTATTTATAAAGCCACACATTTTAGCATGCAGAGCAGTCAGAAACATTCCATAGGCATCTGCTAGGACATGACTACTCTGCCAACTTTCTGTGGGCAATATTTTTTTTACTGCAATGAAGAGAATTCCTTTGAAAGAACAGGCAAATATATGTGTAGTTTACATACTTTTGTAGTTCACATATTTTGTGGCTAAAAATATCCAAAGTCCATACCCCACCTTCAGACTGAGACTTGGAAGCAGATCCAGCTGTGGAGTACAGCTCTTGTGTGAGGCTGATTTTTTTGTGTGTGAAAATAATTTATTAAAAAAATAAAACAAAATAAAAAAATCCCACAGAAACTTTAAACCTTGGAATCTGACATGGAATGAATATTTCTTTCATAGTTTTATTTCAACAGATGATTGGTCCAACTGTCCCTGTATAAGGATAAACATGCATTCTTGGACTGCAGCAGAAAAAATAAAATACGAAGACTTCCTAAAATCTGATGTTTGGCCTGACCAAGCTGGGGGGAAATATGTCACTTGGCTTTAAAGACTCCAAACATCACAGCAACAGACTGTCCTAGATTTCTGGCAGGTTCACTTGCTTGTTCGTAGTCTCACAATTACTTTCTCAATATAAAGCAAACAAAACTACTTTTATTACTGAATTTAAGTAGGATCTTGATTATGCTCCTGCAGTACTTCTACAAATGCAGATGAGCTGCACATGAAGGGCAAGACCCCAGTTCTATTTTTGCATCTGGACAAGATGGGGAGAGTAGGAACTGCTCTTACAAATTAAGAAGGTGAAGGTGGTCTTTTTAATCTGACTATTCTATATTATTCCATGCCAGTTTAACATCTAGAGTTACAAAGGCATAGTTGCAAAAACACTAAAGGTGAGAACATATACTCTGAGCAGTTTTCTTTAAAAACAGTTAATTTATATCTAAAATGATAATCCAAAGAAATCCTAAGAATACATGATTTATCTGTTGTGGCAAGTTGACCTTGGCTGGATGCCAGGTGCCCACCAAGCCACTCTCTCATACTGTCTTCTCAGCTGAACAGGGGAGAGAAAATAAAATGGAAAACAGCTCGTAGTTTGAGATAAGGCAGTTTACTAAAGCGAAAGTGAGAGGCTGTGCATGCATAAGCAAAGGAAAAAACCAAAGATTTTATTCTCTGGTTCCCATCAACAAGTGATATCTGGCCGCTTTCTGGGAAACAGAGCTCCAGCACCCACAGCAGTTGCCCCAGAAGGCCAGTGTTATAAACAACGAATGCCCACCCTTCCTCCTTCTTTTCACTTTTTTATTTTGCTGCAATGGGAAAAATGATCTCCATCTCAGCTTGACCCATTACATCTGGACATTTGTGCAATGATGTGAACACAGGGGCTTTTTGTGTGTTTTTTCTGTGTTTAGGGCAACTACTTATCTTGCTTCCTGTGACATGTCCCCTCTCTTAACCCAGCCCAAAATCTAATGCAGTCGGTAAATAGGGATGTGGTGGTTTGCCCAGAGGGTGGAGGGGGTGTCCTGCTGCCACACCAGACAGCAGCAGTAGCTATCGAGGGGTTGCTGCATATCCAGACGTCTTGGACCAGTGCCCGGAGCACCGGTGCAGGCTGACTCTCCAGACACCCCTGGCTCACTGCACGTACTCACAGGAGTTAATCCTTGCATCTAGTCTGATGCACCCGAAAACACTCCTGATCACATATGTTAGCCATCTGAGCAGTGCATGCATGCGCGTCTTCCAGTCCAGGATTTCCAGGACGGAAACACAGGAGCACTTACTGTACACACACTGAGGCAGCCATTGTTCGGCATGACTTGAGTCCATGCTTGCACTTCTGAGTGCACAGAGAGAGCACCAAATCAGCCTTCGTTCACATGAGTGCATGCGCTCACTCAAACACAGAGCTAAGCATTTAGTTATTTCAGTACTATAATAGCTTCCTATCTTCCTCACAGAAACTTACTGTCAGCAAAGAAATTTATTGGTTCTGAGCAGAGGGTGAAAAAAAATCAACTTTTTAAAATCAGAAATGTCATTTAAGTTGTTCTTAATTTAATTTTTGTACTATTCACTCTCAAGAAGTACTTGTTTGACCTGAGGTTCAGTTTCTGGGTACAACTCACATCTGTTGTTTTCATCATGGGAAATAACTTTCCTTTCCTTTGACAGATAAGTAACATCAGGAGACTGCTGTTTAACTGGCCACAGTTGTGACCAGCAAATTCCAAACAAGCTGTGAAAAAAGGAAATAATATGTTTCTTGTTCTCTTTGAGATATCTTGTACCTTATGGTGGTATCCTTTGCCATCATTCATCTCTAGTTGGGAAAAATATGAACGTATTTCCCCTGAAAAACGGTCTGTGATGGATTAGGAGTATAGGTCAGGATTATGTGTTTCACATCTACAGGTTCCAGGGAGGCCTCAAATTCATTCCTGAGATACAGAAATATATGTAACCACCAAGATACTGAAATTACAGTAACAGAGTTCCTCCTTAACCAGGAGGAATTGAATTAAGATGGAAGAGTAGTTCTGGTGAGAACATTATTAGGGAAAGCCTCTGCTGTTTGAATAAAGTCATGAGGTATTCTAAGCTAACTGCCTGCCATTAAGCAATGCAGACCATATAAACACCCATTCAATGATGAGGCTAAAAAATCCCACAGCACCACGAAAGCATAGGAAGAGAACTCATTTGTTCCAGCTCACGGCTCAAGGGAGGATCTGGTATGCCTAGGTCCAACCTGGCAAGTGTTCAACTGTTTAAGACCTCTACTAATGGAAATTCCTAATACTCCTCAGATCATCTGTCTCAGTCCCTCATTACCCTTTCTGTAAGAATATTCAGTGTATCTTCAGTTTGGACCTCCTTGACTCATTTGAAGTCAAAATTTTTTTTCAGTCTAGCAATGACATGGAGAATGCAATATCCCCTTTCTCTCTGCAGTAACTTGCACATTGTTCAAATATTTTATAATTTCTCCTCTCAGTCTTCAGTTATACAAGCTAGAGAGACAACGATTTTAATATTTTTTCATTTTTGGCATTTTTAAAACACTCTGAATCAGTCTCACTATGGGCTTTCCTCACCTACCCCACTTGTTAAAGAGACAGTCAGACTTCCTGAGCAAGTTAACACCACAGGTTTATTGGTTATATGCCACCAGTGAAATGTACTGCCTCTAATCTTGCCCATTCCCTTGCTTCCACTAATTCCGAAAGGTGTTATTGTTCCTTCTGCTCCACATTATTTAGATTAGGTGAGATTTCTTCACGGGAATCTGGGTAGTGTCAAGGCACAGAGGCTTTCTCACTAATTTACAAAGGAATAGTCTTTCTTTGGGAACATCTGCATGCTTCAGCAGCACCTTCAGTGTCAGGACGTCTCTTTCTGCTTCCTAGCTTGATTTTCCCTCTTCTCTGTCCGAGGAAGTATGTCAACTTGTTATAGAACTAGAAAATAAAGAGAGAAAAGAACAAGGATGTACTTGTGATCACAGATTTGATTCTGGTTGGCATTTGCTAGCAAAAGGATTCCTTTCTCTGATAACTCTGCGTAGTGGACCATGGAACACTTGAAGGGACCACCGCAGTAGGTTTTGAGAGCCCTTGACTGTGAACTTCAATGCCGACTTCATTCTGGTCATCAGATTATTGGTGTGTATGCCATCCATTGTCTTTCTTAAGGCTGGTTTTATCCTAAAGATACTCAAAAAGAGAAATCAGTTATGTTGACAGGAATGCCTTTGGGAAGACATAGAGCTAGCACATCATAGGGCTAGTACATCATAGGGCTAGTCAAAGACTGGCTAGCCAAATCTTCCTGGATTATCACTTGTTGCCTTTCAAAAAATATGAAGGAGTCCAATGAGCATCAAACAAAATTAAGCAGATCTGAAATAGAACTAAGATTGATACACAGGGTTTGCACCAAAGTAACAAGGGATGGAAATGGACTTCCACAGACAGTGACTTCCACAGACTATTTGCACCCTACACATACTGGAAGTGGAGGTAGTTGAAATACAGGCATTGCAGTGTTTAGATAGTTCAGAGCTCAGACTGGCGTCTATGGCTCAGTGTCAGCCTGATCTTATATTGTTGAATTGGGTGCTTTTTGACTGAGGCTGATGCATGTCTGTCCATAAGAAACCCATAGCAGAGTGTACAAAACCAGCATAGACATACCCAGCATCACAAATGCAGTGAGCTGTTTTCAGTGCTCGTTCATCTTGGTCCCTTCTGTTTCAGTTTCAGCTCTCCTTCTCCAGCATATCTCATTTATTCTGAGACGTTTATTTTGCTGATTCTAAGAGCTATTGCCAATAGCCCTGTTGTAAACTAGAGAAGTTTTCAAGCAACTTCTAAGGGTTGATTGCTGTCATTCTCAGTAAATCTGTGCATGTGTGTGTTTGTCTTGCTGGAGGCCTGAGCACACCACTCCTCCACGGAACCCGAAGTCCACCAAGACCAGCAGAGCAGCATCTGCACATACATAGTGAAATTCTGTTCAGTGAAGAATTGCAAATCCCAAGCACTGCCTATTCATGCATACCTATAAACTTTGCTGCCAGAGTAAGCATCAACTCAGTAACATTGTGGCCACATTTATGCCATTAAAGGGTATTTACAGCAAAAGTCGGGAGATCCCTGATTCAAGCAGTGAGATTTTAATTTCCACAAAATCGCCAATTCTAGAATAGAAAAGGTGTTCCAAAACCTTGGCAAACCATTCAAACTCTGCCTTTGTTCTTCATTTCTTGGAATAATCAGAATCAGTGTAGTTAATATATAAATGAAATAAGCTCTGTATGCAAATCAGTTCAGTCACACAAAGGACACTAAATAAAAAATATCTAACAAAGGATCTTCACAATTTATAGCTTGCCAGGCTTAAAGTTATGACAATGAAGTTTCTTGTTTTCTCTAGAATGGTCCTGTAGATTATTACCCAATGAGAACTGCACCCCATTGAGGAATTCTTGCCTGGAAATCTCACACAATAAAATGTCATATTTCTTGCCTGATCTATAACAAAAATGAACACTTCAGCAGAGGGTCAAGGGAATGACATGCCATTACTGCAGAAATTTTCTCCTATGGCTACTCTTTATTCTCCCAGTGGGATTCTTCCCAGGATAATGATGGAAAGCTGTTTGCACATGAACTGCTTCCCTTTTAGATCTAGCAAGCTGACAGGAATCATTCCTGCTCTAAAGACCCTGAAGTCAAGTGAGCTGAACTCTTTTGGAGTGGGGCTCCAGTGCTTACAGCTTTTCTATTGAAAAATGGCTCTCTATAGGGTGAAAGAATGGAATTTTCATAAAATCTGTTCATCTTAGATAAAGCAAAACTGAAATAGAAAGCAATTCACAAACATGGGAAAGAAAATGTAAGCACAAGGTGCTCTGTTTTTAAAGGACTGTGAATAAGCAGCTTAATGATATTGATATAATAGCAGACAGAAATGGGTGCATGCACTATGCAGATCAGAAATGGATGTACCACTTCCAAAACGCAGCATGTGGACAGCCTAGCAACTATCACGTGCATTTCATGTAGCAGCTCTAATGCAAGTTTGGCCCAGATAAATTTGAAATGCAGGTTTGGAAAAATAGTAATTTGGTGTAATGAATTTGTTGACAAACAAAATCAGGGAGCTCCTGTTCTCTCACAGAGGTGTGCTGAAGAGAGGAGTGGTTTACTGAGTCCCCAGTGGCTTTGCCCATCCAGAGGCACCTGGGAGGAAAGACTGAGAATTGCAGAGAAGACACTCCATAGCTGTGTTTTTCTTGTAGAAAGTTTTTGCTACTGAGCTCTGGAGGAGAACAGTGGAAAGAGGAAGGCTTCCTAAACCCCTTTCTGTGCACCAAACCCTTGTCAGAGGGATCTGTGTGAAAGACAGAAAGTGCCAGCCCACCAGTAAGACGTGCAGGCACCGCAGTTCAAGACAACCTCTGCTTCAGGAGCCTTGTACCCCACCTACAACACCTGCAGGACCAAGCAGCCATTAAACATTCCAGCTGCAAGAGGGCCTGCTGCTCTGCCAGTTCCTGCTCGTCCTGCTCTGTCCTTTACAAATACCTCTCAAAGGCCTCAAAACCATGTGTCACTTCTTTACCCTGCAGTCACAGCAGTTCTTCCTTCATCCATCCTGCCTCCATCACTTCACCTAGCAAACACACCACACCCAGCTTACACCAGTGTTAACAGCCATACTCCCCGTGTTGATGTGTCCCTGATCTCACAGCCCAAACAGACCTGCCAGAACTGAGACATCCTTGCTGCAGTGTCCAGCAGTAGAGGAGCTGGGGAGCTGGCTGGCTACAGGTGATCAGCAACGAATTTTGAAGTGGAAAAATAGAGAAGAATTCTCCATGATCTCAAATTCAATAAAACATTCGTAGTTTTCTTCAATGACAAAATCTGTATGTCCACACAGAGAATTGCATATCATATTATTTCTAATCTTTTATATCTCATTATATCACTATTATCTAATGAATCACTGATTATTACCGACACAAAGAAGAAGCCCTCTTCTTTAAAATATGCCTCAGAGTACAGTGGAAGACACAGAAATTGCCAATGCACTCTTTTACCTGAAGACATCCTGAGCTCTAATCCCACTAACCTCAGCTCTGAGAACTGCTGCACGGTGACTCCAGCCCTGAGGGAAGAGGAGTGCTCTGGGAAGGGAGGGCTGCGGCCGGGGGCTGAGCTGCACCCAATGAGCAGCGTTTGGCACAATGGACAATTGTCTTCCAGGTGTATTCATTTGTCTCCACCAAACAACATTCCCCAGAGCACAAAAGCCTTCAGTGTGGGGACAGCTAAGCATAACAAATGACATACCAGACTTTTCCGAGGTCTTTGATGATTATAAGAGGACTCTGTTCCACCGTTATTGACTTTGCTGTCTTTGTGTTATTCCTTTAGAATGGACTTAGTGTGTTGCATCATTTCAAGTTCTGGTGCAGGGTTTGCACTGGAAGGTAGGGAAACTGGAGAAGGAAGAAGTACTGTGAAATAATTAGACTGGCACTTTCTAAAATGGTCTGTTAGTTTGTTGTCTTGCTGACTGCAGGTTTTGTTGTCTCCGCTCTTTTTTTTACAAGGCACACATTTTTACAGAGTGAATGATCTTCATGCAACTCCAAATAACCACTTATTTTGGTAAAATTTATAACACCAGATTCTACTTTTAGCCAGGAAATGCAAACAAAGCTTGGAGACAGCTTGTTCCCTGACCCCAAATTCATTCCATGTTGCTATAGCATCACCCCCTGAGAAAATGGGACCAGCTCTTTTCCTCTCCTTAGACCTGCTCAATGGGCTTTTGTCAGCTGTTGAATTATAGCATTAAAATTCAAATACTAGGGATTTAATGGAGGATTATTATGACACCCTGGTGCATTCTTTGTGTTGCTCTTGGCAACAAACCCAAGGAATGAGTGAAAGAAATAAAAACGAAGACCTGTCTTGTTAAAATCATGCTGGTGCTACGACATATTTAGGAGGAAGAAAAATGGTCCCCTAACCTTGACTATTATTGTTGTACCAAATGGACTGAAAACTCTTTTCAGCCAGTAAGCACTACTTGCAGCTGAACTCTATTTCAAAGCTGCTATCATTTTCTGAAAACAGGTTTCCTTCTACCTTGTGCACAAAATAAATGGGATCAACAGTTAGGAAAAGGGTATTGCATCTGCTTACTGCTTTCCCTTGATCACCAGAAAATAGCAATACTTCATAATATTCTGGCATCTCAAAAGTGCCAGAGGGATTGCTTTAAAGCGGAAAGTGTAATCTGTTGCTCTCAGAATATATGCATGGTATTTTGTGTATACATATTGCATATGTATGGCTGTCACATAAATGCTTAAATTGTGCATGTTTTCTGCTAATGTCTTCCGCTTTCTGCAAAAAAAGTAGCTGTTTCATAGAAAAGAATAGGATTTTGTGTTAGGCTTTAAATAGAAATTGCATTCTGCACCATATAGCTGGACTGTGTAGTGATACATCCAAGGATTTGTAGAGGCAGAACACTCTGTGCTGCTCAGCAGTTTTCTCTGGAGACATTGGTCTCAAATTCATCTCCAGCGTAACGGCTCTAAATTCTCCATAGGTGTATTTTTCGTTTGTACTCTTTTTCTTTGTTCTATTTGTATTAAATATATATAAACCCCAGTTAGATCTGGTCATATGAACATTTGAACATATTAGATTTGAACAATCTAATACCACAATAGTTTGAAACCTTGGAGAGCAACTTAGCATGTCCTTGGCAAAGACACTGAGCACAATATATTCAACATGGTGAAAATAAGATTGTGAGCTGAAGCAGAAATACATAGGCAGTTCTTGTTGGGTTGACTAAGGGGGTCAGTTATCCTGAACTCCTTTTTCTGGGTAATGAGAACACACCAGGACAAGCTTATTGCACATGACCCTGCACACCTCTGATTGTGTTTGGCTGAGAAGACTCTGCTAACAGCGAACATCTGACTGGTGAGCACAGTTGAGACACAAACAAATTGGTCAGGGGTTATAGACAAAATGAGGTAATAGTCAACTAATGACAACAGCAACAACAATAAAGTCATCTGATCTCAGACATGTTCACCTTGGCCCCTAAATACAAAGAAACTACCTTTGAGTGAGGAAAGCCTGCTCTAGTATTTTGTTTTCATTAATATAAAAGAAAACCCCAAATCAAAAGCATTCTATTAAATTTTCTCTGTAGACTACAGTATACCACAAAAAACCAACCAAACAAAAAAAAAATCCAAACAAAACCAAAAACCAAAAACCAAACCCACAAACAAAAAAATGCTTCATATAGATAGCTGGATTTTGAGACCTACCTAGCTAAAAAACACAGAAGAAACAGGAGAAAAGTGTTTCTTATATCCTGGAGAAATCAGTGGCTGTGGTGGTATGTTCCTAGGGTTTTGTGTGAGCTTGCTTTGCACGGAAAACCGTCTTTCTGTTTCAGGAGAGCTCAACACACAGGGTTTGTCTAGTCCTAGGCTGAGGTTCAGAGCAATTGACATCTTGAGGTGATTAATTAATGCTCTCTGTCCTCTTGAGGGCTTCAAATAGGAAACTGATTAAGCCCCAGGTGCTTCAGGGACTATTACAAGTTTAAATTCACTTGAGGCATGCTCATTATGTCTGCAACCAGAGTGCAGCTGTGTAGTGAAATCGGTGGCAGGAATTGTGCCAAAAAATAAGTCAGCTGCTGGGAACTTCAGGAGAAAAGCTACCTTGCTTACCAGAAGGACAAAGACAGGAGAGGCCTCCAAGGAGGCTCAGGGAATGGTAAAAACATCTGAGAGGGGGCTTCAAGGAAGTGTAGAAAGTGCCAGACAAAGTTTTGAAAGTGCTTTTCCAACACATGGGATATCTTTTATTTTCACTGTGAAAACATTCCTTCCAAAATACTGATATTTACTGATGACTTCCAATGTCTAACTGAAAATATGTCAAACATATTAGTCTAAAATGTATGATAATATGTTCCAAATAAGACTTTGCCTAGCCACCCTAGAAAAACAGTGTGTAATGAAAGTTATGACTGTGTAGAATGAAAGTAAATGCTTCATATACGTGTGGAAGAAAATATATGAACACCAGGTGCAGCAACCTAGAGAGTGGCCTTGTTTTTACAACTGATCTGTTTGCTCTGCTGGAGATGTAACCTGTGCTAGAGAAATAATATGAATGTTTCTAATTCCCATTATGCCCATTTTAGCACCTGGTGTCTTTCCTTTTTTGTTTCTGTGGAGTACAGTACCTCCTCTACTGTCTGGTGCTGGCTTTGCACTGCGCAAATTGGGCATGTACAGTAAAGAGAGGTAAAAAAACCCAAACAAACAACAAAACCCAGCAGCTGTCCCATTATCTCATAAATACCTTCCTGTTTGTGTTTCCAGACTGTCAGAAATTATCTTTTCAGAGTATTGTGTGGCTGGAACACCTGAGAAATTTTCTTGACACATTCTCACAAAAGGCTTTAAGATGAGGCTGCAGCTTTTCTTATCAATGTTGCTGGTCACACAAACATCGAGGACACACAGTAGGTGGCTGGCTCTGGATTAGCATTGTCTTTCTACACCAGAAATTATTAAATCCTCATATATCCATTGCTAGCATTTTGTTCCTTTTATTTGAACATGATTACTTACTGATATTTGTAGTAACTCTATTTTAAATATGCTTTTAGTTTATAGAGATGGTGAGCATTTTAGAGCCTCTACCATCAAGATTACTATACTAAGACTTTATGCAGGGTTTTAAAAGTATTATTTGCTCTTGAAAAAGTACTGTTGGCTCTTGACATGTCTCAGGTTACTGCAAATGGCATAATCACTGCACACAATTAACAAAGGATGAGGTGAGAATTCCAAACTGTAGGAAATATATAATTCTCTGTAATTTTTTTTCAGTCTCTTATTTCTGGGATATTCCAAATTTTCACCAATTTAAAAAAATGCTTTAGAGGAGTAGTTACATTACAATTTCCAAGCCAAATTATGTTCCTGCCACAAAAATTAACCTTTCCTATCAACAGGAAACAAATCACAATACTGTGAGAAAAACAAAAAGTCCCACATACCTGGCTGACCTCAGAGAAAACCACCTACTGAGAGGGGAAAAATATTATTTTCTTTCAGTAGGAGTCCTTTTTTCTACTTTCTTATTTACTTTTTTTTTTTTCTGATGATGGGCCATTGCCACACTGAGTAGTACCTGTGAAACAAAGAAAGGATTCTATGAATAACAAAACCTTTACTGATGACAGAACTTTTTTCGTTTTTGATCTTTCATGTTCAAGAAATACAGATAGAAGTACTACATGTGAGCCTGCCTTTTCTGGACTGTCTTCAGAAAAACTTGGCAGAGAAGCCTAAATGACAAAGCAAATGGAATTATTCTTCAGATAAGTATTAGACTACAAAAAAACTCAAGGTTTCCTGTGTATCAGCATTAGTATTTTCAATAGCTTTTGGCTATTGTCCATTTTGTCACTGTCAATGAAGACAGCACTAGCCAGCTTCTCGCCTCCTGCAATGCGGAAGCTCATTCTGCTCCAGAAGCTACTTCTTCCCACTGCCTTGATAAATCCTGAAGAATTTCCTCTTCATGGCTGGGTGTGTGGCGTTACTCTTCTGCAATGCCAGTTGTGAGAAACTCACCTGCTTTTCACAAATGATTGAGTGTTTACACTGAGATCCTTACTGGCTGTTTTCTACATATTCCACAGGGATTTCAGAAATTTGTTACGAGGACAACTGCAATACTATGCCAGCCAAAGGAAGCTTACTATTTCAATGTTTGTCATTGAACACCTGACATTTAGCATACCTAAATATATTAAAAGGTGTTTTTATCCCTCTTTATTTATCTGCTTAAATTGCACTTAATATTGGATATTCTCTGTGACATGTCATATAAATTCATAAGGATCAAATCCCATGTCAGACCATTTAATCCATATTGAGAATGCAGAAAAGAGGTGGGAGAAGAAATAATCATGGAATGATGATTTGACTTATTGAACTTTGGGAACAAAGTAATACTTTGGGAACAAAATGCACCTCTTGTTTTTCTGCCTAGCAGTTTTAAAGTAGTCTCCAATTTCCTACTGCTTAAATGACCCATTTTACTTTCCTGTAACATGGAAATATTTGTCTACATAGCTCCCAAAATCAGCTCCAAAATTCTTTTGCATTTTTTTCCAGGAAAAAGTTATGAACAAAATGAAAACTACCTTTCCAGTAAATAGTTTAATGTTCTAAAAATTATTAAAATTATTAAAGGAAAAATGTAAATAATGTTTAAAATGCCATGAATTTTATGAAACAAAGAAATAAAAAGTGGATGTGAAAAATAGTTTTCTTGAAAATAGCCCACTGTTGGTCGGTTTTCATTCCAAACTGTGTAACCCATAGCCCATGATGTCCATCAGTACAGCTTAGAAATTCACCAATTCCTTTGGTCTTTCCCATCTCTCTCAAAGATAACAACACAATCTTTGTAGATCATTTTCAAAGAAGCTGAAGGTTTCATTTTTCGGTGAAAAATGCCCCAAAAATCAAGTCGTAAATCTCTCTTTCATGTGTTCAAATCATCATTTGTTTTTTGTTTCATCACTGCTTCTTTCTCTGAAATAGTAACTTTTTCTTTAAAGTGTTTGAAGTATATTTGTGAAAAGCAACCTTCTTATTCTCATGCTTTGTGACCGTTTTGTGATGCTCTGAGCTTTTTCAGTGTCTCTAATAAGTTGCATGTTTTCATATTTTTTTCTTACAATAATGATGTTTCCTTTTTGTTTATTTATTTTCAGTTTTCCAGCTCTTGCTCCAAGGTCGTCTCCAAATTTGGTAGCAAAGTCAATGGGATGCTTCCTGGCAAATGCATTGCTTGCATTTTTGTTCTGTGATTGTGTTCACTAAGTCCCTGCTAATATCCCGGGTCCTTGTGGGGGCAATAAAAGCCTGTTTTCTGTTGCAATAATGTTTTTGTGCAATCCATTTCCTTCTGCTGAATTAAGAATGACTTTATCTGCAAAAGATTCTCTATTATTTTTATAACTGGGGGCTGATGTAATGGTAGCAATTTAGAAATAGTTCTGGGTGATGTTTTTCCTTCGTGTGAACATATGGTCTAATCTACAAACAACATGTAATGGTGATTTATCAAAAGGGCTTCTTTTTTGCAGTATTTTATGTTGTACTAGGCATTCATTTAGATTGGAATAAAATTAATTCTTTAGCTGATATCTGAGTGTGCCTTCTGAAGGACAACTAGGACTGCTGCACTGGCTGTGCAACAACGCCATATCACTATTTCTTAGACTTGGTGACAGTCACACTATTTCCATATTTCAAAGCCATTTGCTATGTAGGATTTTCTTCCCTTCCAGTGTGTTTAATTTATTCCATTCCTTATTTATCCTTGCTTTATAAACTATGACAGCATTCTTCAATTGACACAGCTTGGGCATTTCTTTTCCTGTACTCTTTGTTGGCTTTGTCATTTGACCTACAACATGTCAAATGATTTTTCACAAACATGTTTTTGATTGTTATTACTGAAAGCTTCATTACACTGCTCCTTTGGCTATGAGATCATACCATTAAAAAGAAGACTTCTCCCTTTATCTTTTCTTGATTTTCTGTTTAAGACACTTTTATGTTTGCTGATGTCTTAACAATTTATTGGAAGATTTCATATCAGGCTGTCATTTCTAGCAAAGAATAGAATGATTTGCAGTTATTGGAGGGTATTTCACTGCACTTTCATGTACTGTGGACCTCAAAAATTAGTTCTTTATCATATTAATGGTACTTCCTTGAGTCCAATCTGTTCCTCACTCTTAGCTAAGGGATTTATTTGACAGAAGTATCTGCACCAATTACCAGGACATTCAAAAGGGAAAATGGTGGTCAAAATCTTTTCCTTATTTTTATCCACTTCAAACCATTTTCTGGAAGGGATGGCAAGGGTACAACTGATTTTAAAAAGTAGTTCCCAGGAAAAACAACAGCAGGGAAATTGGATTTTTGCTGGAATCATACTAAAGCTTTACTGGAATCAGATTCAGTACTCAAAGTAACTCCAGATTTTAAGTTCTGTTCTTGCCCAGCTGGTTTTCAGCCAGACTTCATTATTTTTGGTGAGCTCATTTAAATTTTTACTTTTTTCCTCAATCTGCAGACAGCTGGAATATTATACATTGATTTCAGCTCTTGTTTTTCTTAAAATTTTAGCAACTATCTGTGCAGTTAGCAAGCCTGTTAATCTAGACTAATGTAAGGGACAACAGAAGCATTGCTCCTCTACCTGAAATACAACAGCATTAAGATAAGGGCTACCCTAGGAAATCAGAACAAAATTTATTACAGCTATTTCCAATGAATCTTTGATAGCAAAGTGCTGAAAACAGTTGTTGCAGATAGTTTTACAATTCTTGTAACAATTTTTAAAGTGAGTTTTTAATCCTAACTGACAATTCCATTTTGTAAACATTACCTTCCTTTACTTATATTGAGAGAAACTTCTTAACCAGTTTGCTCTCAAATACCAAGTGAAACAGATGCACTCTGCGGAATGGGGAATCCCTAGAGCTAGACATGAGAGTAGCTGCCAGAGTTTTCACTTTTTTTCCTTACTTGCCTGGGTTTAAGCTGTTGACCTCAGTGGTGCCTAGTGTCACTGAGTTCCTCAAGTTAATCAGGATCTCTGAGAATCTTTCCATTTGTTTCACATCTGCTGCCTTTTGATTTCATTGACACATCATATTTCTTGTATTATGAAAAAGGCTAAATATAAGAGTCCACATGCTTTCTCTACAACTTCACATATTTTTGGAACCATTTGGAACCATCACATCTGCTCAGTATTCTGGCTCTTGTCAGTGTTTCATATGAAAGATGCTGGCTCTAACAACTGTTGTCACCAACAGGGCGACAGTTGTGGACTCTTCTCCATCTTTTTTGTCTTTCCCAGAACCACTGAGATGCTTTGTGTGATAAGGTATTGACATGTCTCAAAAGGAACAATTTACAATTTGCAGAAGGAACCATTTGCAGTTTACAGGTGTGTGCTCTTGTTTCTCTCCTGGGCTGTTGACACTGACAGAGATTTCCGTGGCTGACCTCAGAGGAATTCTTCTGGTTGGCAGGAAGGCTGGAATGTTTACCTGATGACTCATCCTTGTACCCTCTTTTCCTGCCCTTGCCTCTTATATTTGAGTGATATCAGATAATGTCTATTAAAAACAAGGCCAAAAAAAAGGACTCTCGCAGCTTACTGCTCTTCATAACAATGGCTTTTGCTCTCGGGGTAACTCATCACAGGGAGTTGGATCAGGGCAACTCCCTACAGCCTTCACATCTTCTGCTTCTGTCCTGGGTCCATCTAAAAGTCCTTGCTGTTCTGCTACTACAAAATCAAAGATAGCTCTGACATAAGGTGGCTGAACCCAAAATATTTTGGGTCTAAACACAGTAAAACCAATGATGGAAAAAATACATGACTGTTTAACCAGGAGAAAAAAAAAAAGGCAGTAATTCATATTTAGATATTGATGTTGGGTTCTGAGAATTCCAAATGTTAAAACATTTATGCCAAGGAAAATAGAAACAGCCTTATTGACAGTTCCAACAAGTGACAATATAAAATTTTGTACTTTTGAGTTAATAAGTGATTAACAAGTCACTCTTTTTAATTGCTTTTCCAGAAGAACTTCAAAGACTTCAGATGGAATTTCAACTGAGTTTGGGTAAGTATTGGCAAGAGGTAGTCTGCAAAATTGGTTGGGCAATGGACAGGCACTTTGGTGAGATTTCTAGTCCTTCCATCTGGTCACTTGGAAATCTCAGAATTAGGTTCTATCTTGGTCTTTTCTGGCATTTTAAATTCAGCTTAAATCCAGGAAATTGAACAGCTAATGAAAACCAAAAGGAAGGCGATTCAGGATGTTGACGAATTTAGATTCTTGATCTTTCTAAAAAAGATTTTTGCTACCCCTAAAAAAATAGATAATTTCAAAATTATCCTAGATATTAAAGAAAATGCCTTTGCTATATCTGTGGCTGAGCAAAGAAATAGAGTGTGCCTGATCAAGGCCATGAAACAGATGGAATAGGCTCAGATCACTTTTGTCAACAATGTAGGTTTAAAAACACATGAAAATTCTCAATTTCCAAGACTCAAAGTCATTAAAAAGCACCAAAACCTCCACCAAACTTGAATGTGGCCATGGGTAGCTCAGTAACTGAGATCAACAATGTTTAATAGTGAGTCAACAAGACTCTAGTTCTGACTTGCTTTTGGCAGTCAGCAGTTTGAACCCATGCACACAGTTACAGATAAAGGTAGACTGAGTAGACAGCTGGCTATGTTCTCAGTTTTGGAGCATGGATTAGTCTATTTGGAAAACAAAAATATTAAATGTAGTCTGCCTGATAAATACTGACTCTCTGGCAGGTTTGTAACCTACAATGCTAAATAAATGTTCCGTTCTTTAGTGACACTTGACTTTCTTAGTGACACTTGATCTATGAAGTCAACTCCAATAATGTTATAATACATTGAAACAGGAACAAAAAACAAATTAAATGTCTCCTGGGGCCAAATGATTATGACAGCTTTTGACTAGTTTTTTTCATTTTACCTCCCCATGCTGTTTGGCACCTAGAACTCAAAGTCTGTTTCTTATTTTATGAATGCCTGTTTTGTAAATTCAGAAAAATTTAGTTGTAAACATACACATCAGTTAAACAATAACAATAAGAATTAACTGATTAATAAAACATTTTTCAAAGGCATGGAAGGATATAATACAACACTATTACAGAAGTACATTTACATAATGTAATCCTTTACATGTTTTTTGCTTAAGATAATGGTTATAAATTTATTCAACTCATATAAACATGAAACATCCTTAATCTGATTTTGGATAACCCTCCAGCATCACATAATCTCCCCCTGCGATGCTCAGTAGTCATGTTTACAAAGCTCATTTTGTTTTTAATAATTCTCAAGGACAAGAGCTAAAATTGAACACAAAATTAGCCATCCCAGCTCAGCTGAAACATTGTATGTACAATGCTAAACTCTATTTTACAAACTCATCTACTACTAAACCTAATGAGGCTGTCTGAGAAAGGGGAAAAAAGTCCAACTTCTTTGTGTTAGACTGACGAATTTTTGCGTTTCCATGTTTTACAAGTGTTTTCCATGGAGTTCCATAGATTAGCAAAAAAATAGGATTAATGAGCTATGTCTTTGGTCTTGTTTTTCTTTATCCAGGTTCATTTCTATTTTGACAAGAGTAGCACAAAGCACCCTTTAGCCCATACCTTGACTACACCTGATCTGAAATGGTGCAATGGGGGTAGAGATAGGTTGAAAATCCGGCTTCTATTTCCCATGGTGTTACACTATGATAGATCTACTACCACATTTCTGTTGTGTGCCCACAAGATATTGCAACCTTTCCTCAGGGATGAGCTGTGGAGCCCCACACCACTGATTTCCCCTGCGACCATGCAGCTTTGCCCAGGAACGTAGGCCAGGCGTAATCTGTCTGAATTTAGTCATTGTCTAATATATCCAGCTATGTGATCTCAATCAAACAAATCTTTTTTTATGTGCTGCTTTACACAAGATTGCCATGTTCATGTTTTTACTGTTGAGTAGATGCCAATGATGTAAATTATAAAATAAAAAGTAATTTATAAGAAGAATGCGTTATAAACAGAAATTGAGTTGGGCCTCAAATGAAGCCTTTCCAGATATTTTAGAATGTTTACAACTGAGTGGCACTATAGCAAAAATCTCTAGGTAGATGACAATTACAAGTGAAAAATCTTGCTGCAAAGTAATCGTTAACACTGCTAACCAAATACCCTGAGTGGAAAATATGCTGAAGAAACAAGAAAAAAATGAATTGGTTTTATGAAGCAAAGTAACTTCGTGCTTCTTTCAAATTTTCCATCATTAGGTATTGAGAACCAGAACCAGTGTTTCAGATTAAATATAAATTAATGGGATGTAAATGAAATGTATATTAAGCAGAGCAGTAGATGGACTGCAAAGGAACAGGCTTCAAGTACAATGACTGACTTAATGATATATGAGATATAAATTGAACCCATGTGAAGTCAGGAAGATACAAGCCTAAAACCATCAAGCTCCTTTCACTGTTTTGAATGACCTTGGTCTAAATTAATGATAACAATAGTTAGAATTATATCATATTTTTATTGTTATCTAATTAATTTAAGCTTTTAAAGTGGAAAAAATAATAGTGCCTATGCCAAGCTTTACCCTGCTGTGAATTAAAGTGTCTGGGTTCTAAATTAGCTGCAAAAAGAAGGTTTTTAATGGGAATAGCAACTGACCCTTGGCAGTCACAGTGTTAAGAATTGCTGCTGTAGTATTAAGTTACATCTCTGTTCCCTGGGCACAGTTTTACAAGTTATATAACAACAACCATTGTAGGATTACTCAATCCCTTTACCTAACCCTAAGTGCATGCTGGACTTGTGGTTCCTGTAATAGTTCTCCGTTGCCATGTTCAGAGAAGATGTCAGTGACACCATCAAACCCAGATCCTGCTGACTGCACGGACCAATAATGTTCTGCTTCCTAGTACCACCCACCCTAAGGGACATTATTTTGTTTTTCCTTCTCTCCTTTCTCAGTTGGCAACCAATTCCTGCCCAAAATGATCTACTCCAGGAAAAAATCTGCACGTATAATAGACACATAAACTACAGGTACAGTACATACTGTAATTCACTTCTTGGCATTTGTGCGAGGCAACCACCCAGATGGAGAAGGAAAGAATAAGACATATTAAAATGTGCGATACAAGAGCTTTTTTTTTTTGTTTTTGGGGGGGATTTTTTGTTTGTTTGGAGTTTTCTTCTTGGATTTCCTGGAAATCATCTGCACAATGGCAGGATATCTTGAACGCTTTTTGTATTTTACATAGTCTTTAATATGCATAACTTGACAATTTTCAGGACAACATTTTCAAACCTGTCTACCTGTAGTTAGGCAAGCAAAAAACTGTTTTAAATTGTGTCAGTGCTGAGATTTTTCAGAGAGCAAATCAGCTGTGAGATTCTTGTTAACAGCTGCTTGGTACCACCTTTCAAAGATATGGGGCAGCTGTATCTCATTGTTTTCACAGTCAGGAGATTGTGTAACTACTGATTTTTAGTAATAGCCTCCAAAGTCCTTGATCTGGCTCAGAGTCCTCTTTTACTAGCCTGATGGGCAAGCAAGTATTGAGAAAGTTTTCTTCTGAAGAAAAACTAATGGTTTCTAGTCAGGGAAATCTGGCTTATCCTTTTTAACTCTTCCAGTTCATCTTGTAAAATGTTTCCCTGAGGGCAAAAAGCCATCTTCCACCAGACTGCCCACTGTGAAGTCAGATCATCAACGCTGAAAAAGAAGGATTCAAGGAAGAACAGGCTGTCTGCCATCTCATGGACCCGTATTCGTCTAAAAGCAACTGTGTTCAGTGGAAATGTGCCTGCAGAAGAAATCCAGCCCACACAGTTTCACATTTTGTCTGCGGAGTCACCTCAATGGCAAGTCAGATTGGATAAGGGATTTAGCTACTTTGTGGCATTCAGGATGTCATACAACAGATGGAGATTTCTCAGAAACCTCTCTGGCATGGTTTCACCATGCAAAACATCTGCCTGAAAGGCAGTGAATACGGTAAGAAGTTAAAAGGTCTCCTAAGTGGTGTGCTCCAACAGATTTGGTTGCTAATGAAGCAAAAGGCAGAAAAAGGATGCAGTGTGCTGAGAGCATACTGTTACCTCTCCTGACTTGAAAAGTTACCCTAACTCAGACGTTCCTCCTAACTTGCAGATGGATCCCAGAAAAAGGAAAATTTCATTGTGGAGATGGGCAAAGAAGGCTAAACAAGTGTTCGCTCACTGCCCAAAAGCTCCTTTCCTAAAAGCATTTTACATGAAGACACATTTCCTTTCCCTCCTTCTTAATTTCCTTGTGTCTTAATGTTACCCCTAATTTTGCTACTCTGCTCTACAGACATTTGATCACTTCTCTTGTTTTCTTCCTCCGTTTTACCCTTTTCTGGTAACATGCTGTGTAAATGGCAAGGTCCAGAAGGAGCAGCTGGATATGTATTTCAGTGTTTAACCTGTGAGGCAATTCACTAATTCAATTTTTTCTCTAGTGTTTCTTGCAGGAAAGGGCTTCTTGCTTCTGCATAACCAGTGCAACAAACAAAATATCTGTACAGCACTGTGGTGATAGCTGTCCAGTTCTACATTAATCAAAAGGTGAAAAATTAAATATAAAAAGGAGTAGGTTTTAGGAAGGTGAGGTTGATTGTAAGGGAGTAATGTGGTAGTTGGGAAACCTGGGTCAATCATCCTCTACTTTTTATTGCTAATATCAGCATTAGTCTTTCTAATGAATGAGTCCACATTTTGCCGATTTTTTGAAAAACAAACTGTCATAAAGCAGAGCTACAAGGTCTTCATAGGTGCAGTGGTATCAATAACCTTACAGCTCGCTCTCAGCACTCACTATCTTTGTGGAATCACTGACATGGGATGCAAATACTGTAGCCAACTGTGACCTGTGGATATGCATCAGTAAGCATATTTAAGGGACAGCCTGTATTTGGAGAAAGAGGGTCTGCACTTTCCCTGCTTCCATGGTCTGCTGGATGCACGAAAATTTCAGGATTATGCTTGCCTCAGTAGTAAGCTGGAACCAGAAGAACACACTCAGTTCTATTTAAAGTCTAATAGGGGTATAGTGGTATAATTGCATAATATTTGTCTAAAAAAAAGTGTAGTGGTGGTATAATTGTCCAATCACTGAGTTAGAGAGTTATAATCAGCTGAAAGCATAGTACTGTCCATTTCTCGTCTTTAGTAATTTTCTGCAGTGGTTAGGCAAATTACTGATCTGTTTGTTGCTAATGCTATTGCCTGCTCACAAGTTGCCTAAGGCAGGCTTCCATTTTGTCAGCAAGCCCACGACTGAAATTACTAGATACATTCATAGGTTAAAGAATATATTTCCTTGAAATACATTCCTTTCAGCATTTACTATTCAGAAACATCCTCCTGATTAGCTGAATTCTGTGACATTACTTCAGTTGCTGCACTGAGCAACTTACTCTTAGAAACAAGATGGAACTGGAGTAAGTCAGAGAGCTTTAGTGTCTTCTCAAGCTGAAACACTAGCCTTTGCATGGAAATACACCTTAGTTACAAGGCTTTCATTCTCTATAAAAATTTGTAGAAGTATACCTTTAGTGGAATGGTGATGGTTTCCATCAGGAAAAGGTTTATACCACTTGAACTACTCCAACACAAAGCAAAGGCACCAAACTATTCAGTCAGTCACTGAAAAAAATACAGTGAGTTGAAACACGAATAGTAATCACAAATTAATCTCTGCAGTGTGAAGACTGAGGCCACGCGCCTTGCTGTATCACAGCAGGGCCTGGACCCCAGCTGAGACCTTCAGGAGCAACTAAAATACATGTCAGACCCAGAGAAATCTGGCTTGGTACTAATGAGAGATGGTGCCCAAGCAGTAAGTGATGTCTGCCTGAGGACTGCTGATCTAAGTTGGGTCCTGCAAAATCATCATACCTGCCCCCAGAGGGACACGTGTTTGCTCTGCCACTGTTTGGAGGAAGTCTTTGCAAAACAGAGCTTAGTAAGTTAATGAGAACAGGGGCTAATGGGAAAAGCAGTTGAGTTGGAAAGGGAGAAGGGTTTTGAACCTAAGCTGTCTGCCATCACTGGCATTACAGTCGCTAACAGGTGTCAGTGGTGACAGCCCTCAGATAAGTACAGCAAGATACTCAGATTCTTTGTTCTCATTCAGACAAACGCCTCCTGGCTCCAAAGGAAGTTTGAATGGAAATTGGATAAGGTGCCTGTTTTTTTGCTTAAAGCTATTAGAGCTGGAAATAACCTATCAGGCTGTTAGGGAACACTATAACATGTCCATGAAGGTTATATCAAAACTACACTGAAACAAAGGAGCTACAGGAAGATACTTATCCTTCATGAAAGATTAATCATAACCAAATATTTCAGAGCTTGCTCCTACTGTTGATTTCATGTCTGGTGTCTCTGATTGTGCTGCTAAAGGAGTAGTAAACTCCTGTGAGACAGTACCAATCTCCATGTCTATATGCTCCTCCTCAGCAGCATTACTTCATAGCCTAGATATCTGTTGTTGACCAGAAGCACTGGCCAGCCCACGAGACAAACACGGTAGTCAGTCAATAGCTGATTGCAGACATCTGCCGTGCTCAGGAGCAGCGTTCAGCTCCAGTGTTTGTATTAAAAAGCTTTTGTGGCGAGACAGCAGGACTGACTCGCTCGGAGCTTGCTTATGGTAACAGTCCCCCAAGGCAATGACGCACGGCTTGAGAGAGGAAACGGGTTCTCTGATTTACAAACCATGCTCCCCCTCTTCTCTGCCAAATAACTGCAGTGTCTAATTGCACCTCAAAGAGGGGGTGAGTTGTAAGCAAAACCAAACTTACTTATGAAAAAGTGCTAGTTGTTGCTTACACAGCCCTTGTATTTTTCTTTTTTCTGTCCTACTTGCACTTTTAGTTACTATCCCAGGCAGAGGAGTGTGTGTATCATGCCAGGACTGGTCCTAAAAGGCAGTGGGACTCAGGGAGGCAGTGGTGTCCTCAGTCCTTCTCTGAACAAGCAGAGTGTCATGGTGGCAGGATCCTTAAGCCCTGTATCCTTCCTGACAACACCCTGATCCTGGCCCATGAAGAGGTTGGTCTTTTGAGAGCTGGTATTTCCCTAACACTACTTTCTTTCCTAAAAAGCAGCAATATCACATGAGGCTTCCTCAAGACTCCAACAACTGGCCCATGAAGTGGTCCAAACTTCTAATATGTTAAATTAATGGAAATATTAATATTTTCACCAGAGTCATTGGCTTATTTTGCTTTTGAAGTGTAAAGAAACTTTACATCTGGTCCCTGTCTTTCTATGCTGGTGCAATTAAAGCTGAGAAGCTGTGGCTCAGCACTATTTCCCTGGTGTTTCTCTAAAGATTTGATATGGTGATATCAGAGGATGCCCTTCCTGGCATCCAGTAAAACTGGTAGAGATAATCAGTTTTCAAAATGTGAGTTTACTTTAAAAACCCAAAATAAAGTGGAAGAGCAAAGAATATGGTTCTGCAACATGATCTAAAAGCTCAGGAAACTATGGTTTAATGACAGTCACAATTTACATTTCCATCAGCAGTAGCACTTTGCACTCTCAGGTGAGAAGTACTAAAGTGGATCTGAATTAGCAAAAATGGCAAAAACATAAGAAAAGTTATCTGACATATTGAAACTTTTTGACCAAAAATTTGTTGTATCAAGCTTACTTTCTGCATACTAAATGCTGGTAGTCCTGCCTGTATTATGTGGATTTTCATGAATACTGATTTTGTCTGTTCAGCATTAATTGTTCAGGGGTGGGATCTGTTCTCTGCATTTTGGTCTCTGACTGGACTGCTGAAAGTTTCTAAACAAATAATTATTTATGCTTAATACCCTTTTCCAGTTATAAACGTAAGTGAAGAACTGATTTTTTTTTTAAACAGTGACATTAAAAATAAAGATTCTCTGTGTGAATATGGTCAAGAGAAAGAATTACAGAGAAATTGAATTATGGAATGTGAACAAATAGTCTCCAAGTCTGTGTTTACAGCAATCAGGCATCTCTCACTACAAGAAGGGCAGTCATTCCAGCATGTAGTAAAAGGCTCTCAGGTTTAATCTTTCAGTATTTCTGTGCCAAACAGGTTCACATAGTTTGGACAGCTTCTGAATAAGCATCAGTCTTCTGAATACTTATCTAAGACAAACTTCAGAAAACTTTCAACTGCCTCTATTGGAACTAATTAATCCTTTGAGCTAAAGCCAGTGCAGCTGGGTTTATACAATTTTTCCAAGGAAGAGAATTATTACATTTCTAAAAAATCAATAAATTTTAAAGAAAAAAGATAAGATTCCTTATTTAAGACATAATTCTCCGATTTTTAAGCTATAGTCATAACAAACATTATATTCTATGGAGTTAAATATTAGACTAGCAGAAAACTGTCCATAAGTGAACTTAACCTTTCTGAAATCAGAAGTGCAGGCCCCAGCTCTCGGTGCAACTTAAGTTATACAACAATTGCAAAAATAATGGTTTTCTGCTTTCTCTTGGAGTCTTTTCTCAGAAGAAATCCTATCTTTCTCAGTGCCTAAGGAGCCAAAAGAAGGTGATCATATCAACTTTTTGAGAATGCCGGTGCTCTATTTACCTTTTTTCTGTTGGTGCTAATTGATGGTGAAGGATTTTTCCTCAGAGACTGTGACTTTATGTTTATTTCTACATTCAGCAGAGGTCCCTTATTTTGCTTCTTTGTCAGACCAACCTACCTCACTATAAAAGTGTTAGAGAAGTAATTTTCTCAGTGCATGAATGAAATTCAGAGCTGCAATGAAGTTGTTTATGTGGACTGGAGTGCTCCCTCCAAAGAATAAATGTGTTTTCTTGACAGCTTCCCCATGTTTTCTTTGCTTGTAAAGCCAAGGAAGGGGGGATTTAAGGCATCAAAACCATGCAGAGTTTTTCAGAAAGTACCTTGTCTAATTATATAGCAGATACTGCTTTTCATTCTGCAGTAGAAAGATAACAAATCTTCCCCATATTTCTGACAAAACTGAGTTCTTCCAGTCTTTGATTTTCTTTTTTTTTCCTCATTTCTTTTTGATTTTCTGATATTTTCCTCAGTTTAGTTTCGCATCCCAAATACTTTCAGGTCAGAAAAGAATAGACTTTAACCCCAACATATCTGGCTAATCTATTTTTTCATTAGGCTGTGTTTTTCTTCATTGGTCTTGTTTCCATGAAACATACTGATTTAATAATGTGTTCAGCTGTTCCCCACTGCCTCATTTTCTTTTTAGCTGGTGACGATTGTATCTATACTTGTTTGTGATATAGACACTCTCCCAAATTTTGTGGGTCAGGTATAGTTACATAAATACATACTCATGTCATTGCCTCACTCCTAAAAAAAAAAAAAATCAAATAACATGTAATTGGAAAAATAAATCATTTAGAAAAGAAAGCTTCAGCTTCATGAATTCTTCCCCTTTGTTGTATGACCTTTCCTTATTTGTCATCACGACGTACATCATTGTCTATCACATTTCATTTTCCTCAGGAAAAATCCTCATACTGCTTTTAATTCACTTTGCTTCATGCAGAACTGATTTTTTTTTTCTTGTTCTGGGCAAGTGAAGGCCCACCTTGATGAAAAGATTTCCTCCAAGTCTGTGGTTTCCTTCCACACTGTTGGTCAAGGCCAGATCAGAGCTCAGAGCTGAGTCTCAGATACGGGCACACAGACCCTGCTGGGTGAGAGAGAGGGTGTCAGCAGGCAGATCACACCGATTCACTTGACATATGCTTGCCCAGCAATATATCTCCCTTTTTCTCATGTGGGTGTCCTGGGTACTTCCCAGTGACCTCAGGGTGAAGAGCTGCAGACAGGTGTTGGTGAGTCACAAACCGTCTCGGCTTGGGGCTCACCTCCTGCAAGGTCCCTGCTCTCCCTTCCCAGGCTCTGCTGCCTCCCACAGGCCAGCTCTTGTGCGATGCTCTTTCCCTTTCACAGTTTTTTTCAATGGTTAAAATCAGAGGTGAGGGTTTTGTTTTACAAACACACAGGCATAGCCTTTGAGACTCCTCTGGGAACAGAATTTTCCAATGTTCCCTTGAGACTAGAAGTGCTTTGTTGCTACTGTCTAGTAGCAAAGTTGTGGGGGTTGTTTGTTTGCTTTTTCCGGGGGTTTCTGGGGTTTTGTTTGTTTGATCAAGTACTAACTATTGTATTCAAAGCCAGATCTGAATTTCAAAACAGAAAGTTCATGGATGCTCACCTGGAGTACAAGGACATTTCTAACCCAGAATTATTAACATATCTCCATCTCTCATGCCTTGTTTATATATGGGGGTTTTATCACATTATTGCTGAATGCTTCAGGTAGGAGAATAGTTTGATACACTCTGAAAAAACTCTAGACTTCCAGATATTTACCTCATCCCAGCTCCAAACATTTCACTCACCTCTTTTATATGGTTTGTTTCCAGTGTTGCAGTATTTGTCTTCAGGATATATTATGAAAAAGTGAAGGTAGGTCACAAAAGTCAAATACAATTCTGGTTTTAGCAAAGACTTTGGATCACAGGCACAGGCAAAGTAGAGAGAAATTAATGGAAGTTACCCTTTCCTTGGATCCACCCTTCTGAAGCTACATGACTTCTGCAATGTCCCATATACCCTGCATCTCCGCTATGAACTGTTACGACATTCACATGACAGCAAAGCTCAAATTTAGCCCTTAAAAAGCTGCTTGCTGAGGTCTGAGATGACGTGGGGGGAGTAAAACCTCCCTAATGCTTAAATCCTCCTGCTGCTTCAGAACAGTCAGCACCTCATTAGCCTTAGCTCTTTGTTCGATAGGAAATGTCAGCTCCCCACAGGAAATCTTCTACACCCAATGGCAGGAGCATCTGTCTCCATCTAGTGTTCATCCCTCTGCATTTGTAACTCAGCTGCCCCGCGGTGAAAACTGCAAACTGAGAAGAGGAAACGCTCACTAAAGTGTCATCCTCTTACCCATGGGAAGTTAAAATTACATGGTTGTCGCAATCTGAGGTAGAAGATACTATATAAACCTGCTTGTGAGCTGCTGGGGCATTCAACACTCACCTCTGCCTTGCCCTAACAGACTGAGAAGTGACAAAAAATGGTTGGAAAATTTTTATTTTTACAGTATTCCTCTACCCATGACCAAAGTTACATTCAGGCTCTTTCTATTGATTAATGCTGAAGGAATTTCTTTGTGTGAGAGGTGAAATGTTTAATTAAGGAAAAATATCATGGAAACATTTATAGGAATACTTTCCACTGCCATTCCCAAAGTGCTGGGTAAGAGTTACTCAATTCACCTCACATTGTGACTGTGAAGAAGTGAAATGTCACACCCTTTGTGAGTTGTGAAATCAAGATAATTTTCCCCCGAAACTTTCTGTGTAGTTTAAGGGCATTTGAAGTGAAACCAGGGACAGGCTACTATCAAGGCAACCCTCGGCTCCAAAGGCCCAGCTTTTTGATAAATATCTTGCCCAATCACTTATAAGAAGAGAAAAGAAACCTGTGTTCAAAGTGTAGGACAACTATTTTGTGCTGGTAGAAGTAGAACCTGAAGAGAGTGGTGGGCCACACAGGCACTTTTGGGAAGAGAATGAGTCCCTTCACAATACTTTTAGAGTCCTGGAGGGTCCTTTGGGCTGCCCAGCTGGAATGTGACCCAGCCTGGAACCACTGCTGAAGAGGTACCATTGAACTGTCAGCCACCAGGACAACATTGTGAGAAACCCAGGAGGGGTACAAACACAAATTCTTTAGTTTCAAAATGAGAGGTAAAAGATAGATTCTGCAATCTCAATATGTAGTGGATTGTATAAGAGCCTTTGTGGGAGCTGTCATCTTTATCAGTCTTTGTGGGATCTTTGTTAGTCCTATAATCGCTAGCTGAAGGGAATTAAGCCCTAGCTCCATTTCTTAACACTTCCATATTTCAGTAGTGGAACCAGTTCCAAAATCTCAGAGAATAACCTGAATGTCATTGGGATGAACCCAAATGATTCTGGTGAAAGCCAAGAGAGGCAAGCAAGGAAACCATGGAGCTCGATCATGCAGTTAGTGCTGGTACCAGCTTCCAATGCCTTAGTATTTTCTAGAGGCAAAACAGATTTACAGCAACTGCTAACATGTTCACACATCTCAGTTTTCCTGTCTCGCATCTGACAGTCTTCCCAAAACATATTTACCCACTGACAGTCAGAGAATGCTGAGGGCTGTAAAAGTGAGGGACCTACTGTCTTTCAGGAGGGGGATCAGAGAAGAAGGAAGCATAGAGGACTTCAGCGAAGAAGGAATTTAAAATGAACAGATTGTCTGGTCTGTGGGAACCTATTAGACCTTCAGGGAGTTCTTGAAGTGCCAAGGTATAGGGAAGTGGCACACAGGATGCTCCTGGAAGAGGTGTGGGAGTCCAAGAAACTCCAACTCCAGCAACAATGTGAGACCCCAGGAAACCTTAAAATTTCACATTCCTTGTTTTATTTGAGAACTAGGTCTCTTTTGTTCATTCTCTCTTCTCTACTGCCTGATCACTTCTCCCTTATTCTGAGCACTCATCTCAATTATAATGTCCACCACTGAGTTCTTGCTGACCTCCAGTTAATGAGAACAAGACAAAGACCACCCATGAAAATACTGCAAGCGCTGCTGATGTTGGAAATGTCAGTGAGTGAAAATAGGTTAAAGCTGTCCATAAAAAGAGAGGCACCAGCATGGCAATATTCAGCATTTGGTGTAAGTTCTATTTTTGTATTCAACTCCTCCCACCTACCTTGCCATTCCTCAGGCTTAAAAAATAAGTACTTTGTGTTTAGATTTTGAACGGATTTTGCTGGATCACTTTCATTTTGAACATCCCTGGTAAGCATTATAGATGTCAGGAGATATTGTTTCCCCTAGGTGTTAGAGCTAAAGAATAATATGAACATGAGTTTTACAATGTACAAGGGCTGAGTAAACTTTATAATAAAATCAGATGAGTTTTTCATACTTCTGAACTTCACAAGGACAATTTCACATGGTATCAATCACAAATGGGCATACTGCAAATGAAGTTGCTCTGGTTAAGCATCCAAAAGCTTGGAAACATTTAGAAGCCTCCCTGGTTTGGAAATAGGCGAACATTTTCATCAGATTTGGGTTTCCTGAACATATTCCAGGGATGATCTGTTTCAGCCAGCTCAGAAATGGTACAGAAAGTGTCACTGAAATGTTTCTTTAGTCATATAACTTGTTGGCAACAGACAGATACAACATATAATGTATTTTTTTACTGTATAGTACTAATATTAGTAATACTAATCATTATTAGTATTACTATTACAATTGGTGTTAGTTGTGGGTTTATGTATGTCTTCCACATTTCAAAATGCTTGAGCTCTGGAACAAGTTTGGGGTTTTTTCTGAACTACCTTGCACCTTTGTAAACAGTAACAGTAGGTCCGTTGAGCAGGTAAATACGTACTTGTGGGTATATGTACAATTTAAAGTGAATGTAGTGCTCAGGAGTAAGCATTAAGTCCTTCATGTTATCCCCAGGACAGTAAAAGCACTTATCGTGGCACTGCTTTCTCATACTGTGGACATATATCTCCAGTCTTTTCTTGTGAAAACATCCTTAGCTATGACAAGACAGTCCAGTTTCAATGGCAACTCAACTCTCAGCTTCTTTGCTGAAGCTGCCAAGAAAGTTTGCCTGATGTGGTTTTGGATGTGAACAATGATAATGGCAAAAATGGTAACAATGGTAGAAGTTAGTTTTGAGCAGTTTAGGTGCTGGGAATCTCACAATGCTTCTTTCTTCAGTTCCATCGACATTCAGAGCGTAACAATTCGATATTGTGCCAACTTATGCAGACAATCTTCAAACAGCTTCCATTTCGAACAAAATGAAGTACCAATTGCTTGAGTAGCAGGGATGCCATGCAACTGCCATGGGTTAACTAGGATTTTAGGACTTTAGTAGGGAAATACCAAATTACAAACCTCTCCACAAAAATCCCAGACTTTTCTTAATCAGTATTGATGTCACAAATCACTAATCTGTTTAGTACTTAAGAATGTCACATATGGCTTTTACTACATTCATGGTAACTCTTCTGCCTTGTAATGTAGACATAAGGCCCTGAATAAGCTTATGTGTGATATAAGAAGGCAGACTGACTCAAGAGCAGCTCATGAAATAATGACTGGAAAAAACAATGATCTGTGGGAATTCTGCCCAGATCTTTGAGAACTGCTAGGATCGCTTTTCTCAGACTAATGAGCCTTGGGCAGAAACGGTTTGAAATGTTGAAACCAAGAGCATTTTTGAGGGAGGACATTTTAGAAGAATGTCTTGAAACTGCATTTTGTAACTGTGGAGAATAAAGTGGAGACTTTGCGTGTGGGTTGAGACTGCTGGAATTATGATGCATCTCACCTAACTTCAGATGTCCTCAAGGAACATATTTAGTCTAAACTGGTCATTTATGTTTTCTCTGTCAGCAGTAGAGACAGACAAGTCTATGTTTAGCCCATAGGAAAGACTTCCTGGTGACACCTGTTTTAAGACATGGAGCACTGTCTTTTTTAAGTGTCCATCATTCCCCACTCAATAGCACCTAGAAAACTAGGTTAGACAGGATAATTATCTCGTAAGCATCTTGACTAAAATTAGGACAGACAAAGTCTCCTTTTCAGTCTGCCAGGAGAGGATGCTAACTCTTGCATTGCTGTGGCCCTGAAGGTTGTAATCCAGCAGTACAGAGGTGCCTCTTGCTGATATTTGGCCTTTGCGCCTGCGATGGGCTGAGGAGGTGAGGTGGCAGACAGGCAGGCTGTATCCGCCAAACTGATGCTGTGGTCCCTTCCAGTCCCAGGAGATGTTGCCTGCCTCCTCATGAGAGATTACAGGTCTTTAGTTCCTTGCACAACCTCCCCACGGAATGAACTCCACAAAATATCAGTGCTTTTCAGCGCTGGGACCCCCATCATTGACACTGTAGTTAACTGTGTACAAATATTTTTTTACAATTTCATTGTCACTCTGCATATATCACCCAAAGACCCATGTCTTCTACCATACCTTAAGTGCAGACCTTCCTACCAATTACAATTACTTGTGCTAAATCCCCGGGCCATACAAGGATTTAACCAAAACATCTGAATAAACCAAACATCTGAAGGAGGTTGGGCCCTGCAGTCTAGGCAGGCATCGTTCTGGCCAAAGCAGCCACATTATTTTGATCATAGGAGGGGAACAGCAAGGAATATATTAAGAATATTGCTTTCTATCTTCATTAGACAAATATTTTGAGAAACTTGTATCTTCATTCTTTAGCTGGACAGGCCATTCCGCCGTGACAGTCACACTCTTTGGCACTAACCCAAACCATTGCCTTTTGAAGACTCTGCTATAGTTTCAGACAGGGAGCAGACTACCTTTAGCCAGCTTTGGAAGGTGATGAATAAAAATAGGTCCTTTCCAAAGACTCTCTTCTCTTAAATGAAAAGGAATTGCCTGAGCTAGAAAAAATAGGGTTTCTTCTCAGTAGTTTTGTAGTCTGTGCAGAGAAATACCCACTCCCTGGAATCTTATCCTAGACAGGCATCCAGCACAAGAAATTTGAGTCAACTTTGAAGGTGTCAGTTTGTGCCAGGGTGGTGAACTTAAGTGGGATGAAATAACTTATGTGAGATGATGTGACTAGCAAAACTGGGAATCAAACTCAGACTTCCGAAGCCCTGACCAAGTGGTGATATCACAAAACCATCCTTTTTGATGAATTATTATTTAGCTTTAGAAGAGTTGCTGTTATCATCTAGAACTAATTGGCTGTGTTTATTTTAGCAGTGAAGGCACTAAACAGATTGTCTGAATGACTGCTTCCAATCTGTCATGCATAATTGATTTTTCAGCCCATTGGAATTAAATATAAACAAAAATAGTATTTTAAGTAAAACCAAAATGACAAAGTATCAATGTTAAACATTTGACAAATAAAAAATGTAAATGAAGTTCATGTTAAGTCAAATTCAGTATTTCAAATGTTTTGAAAAGAAAAAGAATACTCTGTATTTAAGCATTTGAGTACTCTTAAGACTTTTTAAACTTATTAATGAATTTTTTTTAAAAAAGAAACTTTTTCAGGAAGCCTTTTGTTTTCTTGGCAAGAATAAATTGGCAAAAAACATGGTAGTTGTGAGCTGGCATTAAAACTGAGCTGTGGCATTAAAGCAATATTTTTTCCTCAGAAGAGAGGTTCTATCAACTCTAGCATACTGGAGCTGGAGAAACTGAAAAATGGAAGCTGTCCCTAAAAAATGAAATTTGAAATGAACGTGCATATGTATTACAATGTTCAAACTAATATTTGGGTGAGCCCCGTAACTCAGTGAGGATCATTTGCCACATGCTGTGGCAGGAAATCTCCCCAGCAAGCCTGCAACAGACTTGTCAACCATTTATTCAGACTACAGCAGGTGTCTTAGACAAAGAGGAGGGAGGAAGCCTAAAAAACATGCTAAAACCCCTCAAAGATAGGAGCAAAGCCAACAAACAAAGTCCACTTGTATTTTTCATTTCAGAATAGTTCCTTTTTAGTGTTAAGAATCCACCAAAAATTATAGGACCTATCTGGAACTGCGCCTGAGCCCTTGGGACACCATTGTGTTCCTACAGCAACAAATTCTTACTGTTCTCATTCATAGCCTATCTTGCCATGAGGTTCAGATCAGTGATGCGCTTCTCCACTATGCAAAAGTAGTACAACAGCCTGTCCCCAAAAGCCAAGTAGGTTCCAACTACCAGTGTTAAATCTACATAAAGTGAGTGGTATGGTGGCCTGCAAAACTATCCAGGGTTCTTGGACCAGGCTCCACCTGTGAGCTGCAAAATTGTAGCTTTTTTTACAAGGTTGCCTTGTAACAGTTCTGGATCTGCCCTGTGACAATCCACTTGGAAAAGAAAACATACCAGTGGAGTTGCCAATTTTTCTGTAAATTTTTTTTTTTTTTTTTTTTTTTGGCCTTTGAAACAAATTCGCTATCTTTGGAATTGTTACAGCAAGTGTGAGTATGATCATCTCTCCAGAAAAGTGTAAAGAGCATATGGATGAGTGTTTTGACATTACATACAAACTGGAAGAGAGGATTGCATATAATTATCTGGATGTCATCATCCTTAGGAAAACTTCTGGCATCCTTTCACTCAAAATATTTGCTTCAGCCCAACCTCCACCAATGATTAGGAAACATTTTGTGATGCCAACAGATTGTTTGTAGGAAGTTTGTAAAGAAAAATATAATTGATGTAAAAAAGGAAAAAAATCCCTTTTAATCGGTTCCTCATGCCAAAGATTAGCAGTGATGTTGACGTGTGCAACATAATCAGTCATAATCAAATCCTAGCTGGAATAGTACCTCAGATGTTGTTAATTGTATTCCTATTAGCCTAAATTTGGTTTACCCGTTAAGTGCTGATGGAAGAGGCAGAAACTTGTTCAAGATAGTGTATGTTTTCCGTTAGCAGCCTAATCAAATGGATGGAAATAGACAGCAATGGAGCATACAGAGTGGCAGATTGGAAATGCCCATAGGGGTTGAATTTCTGCCATGGAGAGTTTGCCTGATCCTCCCTGCTTCTGAGCTTAAAGACTTCACAATATAGCTGAAAATAATATCATCTCTACCAGATATTCAAACTGGTCTTCCAGGATTTAACCATAAATTATGGAAATCCCAACATCATCATTGTAGTACTTCATTAAATTCCAAAGGCTTTTCCCTAAAAAGGTACAGAATCCCTGATATTTCTCTTGGCTTTTCCACTGCTCTGAGATTTAAGTAGCCTGCTGGCATGTGCACTTCAATATTGTTTCAACCTACAGGATTTGACATATCTTTTTGAAGTGAAAATATGCTTCCCTGCAACCTCCATCAAACATGCAAAGTTCACAGCCCTCTCTGAGACCTCCCACTGTGGCTAGGAAGAATTTTTGTTGAAGTTCTCAGATAATACTTACTTTCCTCACCTCAGTTCACAATACTTCTTTCCCTATTTTGTCGTATACTCCACTTGCTCCTTCCCCATTTTAACATTCTCTGCAATGTTCTATCAATACTACTTGCCCAAGATTTATGAAACAATATACAGGGAAATAAAAAAAGCTAGCTATAGTTTTAAGAAGGAAGAAAATTTGGCAACAACTCTTTTGAAAAGGTAGTGTCAGCAGGGAAGTTGCAATCACCTCAAACACGAGGCTTACACACTTTCGTACAGTGTAAGTTCATGATCATACAATGGTTCACCATATCCAGGTGTTGCACCTGTCTTCACACTCGCATTTCTCCTTCCTTTTGCTTGAGAGAACCCCATGAAGAACAGCCATTGTTTTTCAAAAATGGGCAGTTTCAATGTTTCGGCTTTTCTTCCACAGGTGGGCTGTAGACCAATGCACATGATCAAGACCTGTGTATTCTGCTGGAGCATAAATAGAAAATAAATAATAAAAAGACTGTGTAGTCTCAAAATAGTACCTTCACCAAGAATATGCAAGCTTACTAGCTACTTAAGGGAACAAAACAGTAGCTGGGATTCCTTTACAGAGGAAAGTTCGCTATCAAAACCTTTTTTCCTATAGGCTAAAAACGCTTGTAAACTACATGAAGATTATATCATAACTAGGATGAAACTGTCACAATGCATCATGCTAAACTTTGTTTCTGCTTGCTGTCTTCCCATGTTTTAGCCCAAACCCAAAATATGGGGTGACCATGCATGCCCCTTCTATTGACAGATGCTGGCAAGAAATAGCACCTGCTTCACAAGATTACCGGGTAACTAATAGCAATGTCTCATTTTGATCAGCTTTATAAATGCAGAGACCCATTGATCTGGCCAGAAATGAACATCTGTTGTTAAGGAGGTACCATTTGACCATTTCTACTGGCTTATCAATTTTATTTTGGCCCTGTTTTCCATGTGATACACATTTTGCTTTTCTCTGAGGTTAGTAAACTACCTCAGCAATGTTTTGCATCATGCCTCTTACTGCTGTGCTTCCTTTATCAGATCTAGGACAGAACATGTACAAATCAGACCAAAGGTCCCCATAGCCAGTGTCCTCCTCCAGGAGTGGTCAATGTGGGTAAATAGAGAAAAGTATAAATGTAAAGGAAGAGCAAAGAAGTATTTTCCAAGAAAAATCTGCCTTCCTATGACAGTTTCTGGTGAGGCACCTGTTGAATAAAAAATGTTGCCTTTGTATATAATTAATCTCTTGATGGTTTTTTCTCCCAGACTAGTGCAGAAAACATCTGAGTTGGGAAGAAAAAAGTTTTGTTAAATCTAGTACCCAACCCCTCTCAAAAACAGTTTGTGGAATTTTTGACCTTGCTACTACTACCTATAGTAAAAATTACACCATGTATCATGGCAAGTACCATTCTAAATAGTGGTTAACAAAATTGAGAACACCTTTTTCTCAGTTTGTTTTTGTGAACATGCTTTTTGGTTTTTCTGTTCAATTTTAAACATCATCTTGTGTAAAGAAAGATCAGCAAAAAACTATTTGCAATACATATTCTTTGTTTTTTAAAAAAGCCTCTATACAGCAATCATTTGGAAACAGAGGTGGTCTCGGTTTTGCTCTTGAAACATGGCTTGAGTCTGGCTGACAAGTTGCTCTTTCCTGTCATACATTGTACTGATTCTGCAGCCGGGCTGTTGAGTACCACCTTCTATTTACTGCTGTTGTGCCAGTGTGCAACACCAAAACCCACCTAAGTATAGTTTAGCACAATTCATTCGGGCTCAGCAAGCAACCACAGTCCCTTATGTGCTCTGCAACAGCAGTCACCTGCAAAACCTCAATGCCTTCATCTTAAATCTTTTCCTTTCTTGGTTCCAAGTCCATGAGGTCTTTAAGACTGGTAACACCACAAACAGGCCAAGACCTTTCTACGCAATTATGCTCGAATGCCCAAGATTTTCTTGGATTATCTCAGTATTTAGGGATTTATTTTTTATTTATTTTGTACTGCATGAACCCAGTCATTTCTGGTAGAGGAATGGTGATGCAGAGTAGAGAAACACTAATATTAGTCTTAAATTTACACCATCGACAGCAAAATATGTTTAGACTGCCACAGCATATGATGTTATTTATCCACACAGATCAAGGAACTCCTCAGTTATCTGTCCAGCCCTCCATCCCCAAACACACTGAGCTGTAGCAAAACTCCAACATAGTTTTTAAAAGGTTCAGACCTTGGGAAAGAGAATCCCTGCCTATCTGCTAATATTTTTTCTCGGTACAATCACTTCTACTTGCTACCAAAATGCCACTGATGTGCTAGAAGAAAGGGGCTGAATCACCGTGTGAATTTCTGATCTGGTTAGCAAGCTGTCATTAGATATTTTGTCTTTCCTCTCCAGCTCTTTACTCTGCTACCAGGTAATCTACGGGAGATCTAGCTTAGCCAGTGTTAACCATAGGTTAGTTATGGTCTGCGGAGCAATAGGCAGTGTTTCTTAGGAAAAGTCAGTATATGCTATTTTGTTCATCATAGAAAGCAGGAGTCATGAGTTCTTGAGTCATTCACCAAGGAAATGGGATATCATAATTATGTTTGTTACATCATCCTTTTCTCCTGCTACCACATATTACCCTATCTACCTCCTCTCCCAGCTTCACAGACTCTCTGAGGACAACAGCTGCTGTTCAAAATGTTAAGAAAGACTAAATGTCTCTACTTTGTAACTTTATTTTTTTGTTTCCTGTTTGTTAGTATGGGACACAGAATTTTTCAGACTTATCACTAAAGTGAACCTGACAAATGGATTTCATCTCAGTAGGGCTTTTGTCAGTATGGCATTGTCAGAAATGGCTTTTATGCTGTATGTTACACAGTACAACGATTTTTATGTGAAATTTTTGAAGTTAGGATAGACAGTGTTTTTTTCATTTAGGAACACAAATAGAAGAGGGAAAACTAGGAGAAAAAATAACAATAAATCCTTTAAAAATGTTTCTTTTGCAGACATCAATGAAACTTATACTGAAGGAAATTAAAAATGCAATTTTGCCTTAATGAACTAAGAGCAGATTTCAAAAGGATCTGGGGAAATTGAGCTGCAAAGCTCATTCTCTACATTCAGTTGCTGGAATGAGACAGATGCATTTGCAGGTGTTAGGAGGACCCATGCAGACTGCTTTCAGTTCTCCCTCTATGCCCTGTTAAGTGAGCCAATCTGCTTCCAGAGAGTGTCTACCACTTCCAAAAGAAAATGGTAGGTTCTTCTGAACACCCGATATCCAATTGTCCAGCTATGGCTTCTCCAATGTAATGGAACAGTGTCCTGGCTTTGATGTGCTGAATCTCAATTCAGTGGTTCCCAAAAAGCAATCAATAGAGGTTTCAAACATAATGAAACTGGTCAAGTGCTTATGTATTTCCAAAAACCCAAGGAAAAGTCGGTTACACAACACCTTCTGCAATCAAGCCTCTGGTGTGCCAGTGCTGCTAGTGGTGGCATGCAATCTTGGGTGAGCTTTTTCCAGCAGTTCTTCAGGATCAGACGCTTCCTACACTTTGTCAAGTCTGGCTTTTAGGCATTCCTAAAATGCAGGGGGATAATGAAAAAATCTGTGCAATGAGGAACTTGCCATGTGGTGAAAGGAACTCAAACTAGGTCCCTCCCTGAACAAAAACAGATGGAAAAATACAGAGAGACCACATCAGTGCTCCATGACCTACATCAAACCACCCTCCCAAACATCTCCTAAGCCAGTCAAGAACCACATCAAAATAAACTTCCTATTGCTGAGATCTGTCAGACCAACAGCTTACAAGCATTGGGGCATGACCCAAAAGTGGGTCACCAGAGGACACCCAACTGGGTTTCATCCCACCAACTGAAAGGGCAGTAAATCCCTGTGGTTGCTAAAACCAAGTTGGAATTTTAAGCCCAGTGAGAAGGAGCAATTCTTTCCCTCACCCACACCTTCCCTTCCTGCTGTAGCTGTGTTTGCCCTGGATTCCATCTTCACTTGCCCACAGCAAAGCAGATGACCTGCTCTTCAGTTGCCCTCTCAGATCCTCAATGTCCCTGTTCAGCACTGACAAAGTGCCCATATGATGCCACCGTCCTGTGTCAAAGCAGTGTTGCCCAGGTGCTGAGTGGCACAGAAACAGCCCCGTTCCATCCCTATGGTTTGTCAGGCAAGCGCCTCCAGGGTTCCTCACCTTGCAAACTCAGGTGTAGCGGTTTCTGGGGCCTCAGCTCAAGTTTAAGATTACCAAGCCCACTCGGTTACATGATTATTATTCTCCACATTAGTGGTCAACTCCTCATAAAGTAGGACAATGTTTATATTAGATATGACACTTATAATACTTCTATTTTTGTTAAATGGGAGGAGGAAGATAGCAAAGGCAGTCACACATGAATGTAGCAAGAGCTGCCCAGCAAACCCTGAGAGCATATGAATAAAAAATTAAATGGAAAAACTAAGAAAGTTGCTAGGCCACCAGTCAAACTGTAAAGTCCAGCATTAGAGGAGCCTTTTAGTATTTAACAAATAGAGCTGACATTTCTCTAGCTGATAATGAACTATCACAGCGGTTACATAGGGGCTCTCTCAATGGAACAGGTGGGACATTTGTCTTCCAGAGTTTTCTGCATAGGGGCGAGTCAAAATGCAGCCGTTGATACTTTATAATAGTTGGTTTAATAAGTACCAACACGAAAATGAAAAGAAAAATAGAAATAGTAGGAATGTTTACTTGCCTGGAGCGCTGTGTCCCTGTGGTAATTGCAATGCAAATAGAGAGTGAAAAGAGTGTTCCTGCTGCTGTTTATACTCTAAAGAAATGGGCAGATAATAGCACATGAGGAAACAAGACAGCAAAATATGAAGCAGGTTTTGCAACATATCAACTGTTATTATGTTTTCCCCTGAATATCATGTTAGAAATTCCAAGGCAAATCCTGCTGTGTCACAACTGCTGGCACCCTACTAGATTCCAGTAGGGCAGGGATGGTTAATGGTATTTGTGTTAGAAGCACAGAAAGCACTCTTAGTTCTCTAAAGTGAGAATTGTACCAAATTTTGCACTAATACTGGCCTTTTCTCTACTAAAGAGCTTTAGGCTCTAGTCTCAAGCGTTTCATAGGTTTTATGGTTTTAACTTACTGTGACATCCCTCAGCAGCTGAAGCACAGATAATGCTATCTTGCAGATAACTAGCATGCATGTGGGTAATCTGTTTAAGTTCTTTCCTAGGTTATTTCCCAATAGTAAATGTGCTTAAAAATTAATCATTCTTTCTGTTGTGTTTTGCTCAGAAAATCCATGCTCCTCTTATCAGGAGTAAATAAAAGCTTTTCTAAACATTAAGATAAGTAAGTATGGTGGGCAGTTTTAAAACATCGCCTTAAAGAAATTCATAAGTATATACTTTGCATGACTAAGCTTCTCTGTTTCACTGCTGGGCTCTGTATGTCTACATTGACACTATATATTTGTGGCTCAAAATCACCCTGCCCCTTGTCTGACATCTCTCCTGCTGTGTACACATGCTTGATGTGGTTTTTATGGTGTTCACAAGATATTAATGAGGTCTTGATGTGTTTTGTTGCATCAGTGATACAGTTTGTTTGAGATTTATATGAGTGATTTCATTTGTTGTTTTTTTTTTTTTTTGTCAGGAGGGATCTGTTTTGAGTTCCTGTCAATTGACTGCATATATATTCATCTTTACTGGGAAGAACTTATGATTTCCTGGGATCCTGAGAAAAGCAAGAAGAGCAAATCAAAAAAAATATTCTCTCTTTGGAGAATAAATTGAAAAAGAATATGATGTTTAGATCATTTTATCTGAAAGGCAATAGTTTTCTCAGAAGAGCTCTAGAGTCATGCAGAAACATAGTGACACATGCAGCTCAATGAAATACAGATCTGTATGGTACAGACTCACATGAGGTAGACAGCTGCCACGGCAATTTGCCAGATGCACCAACCATCTTCCTGTCACAGGATACATAAACAAAACAAAAAAATTCAGTAGTGCCCATTTTCTCACTCTTTGGTAAAAAAAAACAAAACAAAACAAAACAAAAACCACCTCATTTCAGACCTTCCATTTTAAGAAATCCTCCTTTTTGGAGTGGCAGTGGTGATAAAAATAAAACCTCTGTTCCTCACCTTCTATCTCCCTGGAATAAGGAGAAAAATCACATTCTTCTGTTCTCTACTCCTTTTCATTAGGTACTAGAGAATATTCCTCCAGTGTAGTTTTGCTGCCTGATTAGAGACTTTTCATCTCTTCAGTGTAGCCACTAAAGATTAATTTGAGCTGATTTAAATTAAAACTACCATTACATTATGCTCAGTTGAGCAGATTTTTACTGTTGATGCTATTTATTTATCTTCAATACCCAACTCTGGTTACGTATGACAGAGTTTAATCTGTACAAAATTTACAATAGTGAGCTTAAACCCTAGAGGATGGCAAAGCTCTATATTGTACTGACCACGCCATGTCATGACACACCATCCAAATTCCTTTCACTCTCCTGGACAGGCATTGTGTTCAGTCATATCTCTGAGTTTGGGTAAAATTGAGAGGTCCATTGCCTCTCTTAGAAGCTGGATATAACTTAACCACTGACACTGTTCTATAGGATCTGTCTCACCTTCCTTTGGTCTCAGTGTCAGCTCTCATACTTCACCTCCCCTTGAACCTGTGCAGCATAACATGGACAGAAGAACCGGAGCTAGACACATAAGTGTGATATACACGGTGTACTTTCAAAACTCTTTGGTGCAAAGCCAGCACCGGGTTGTTGAAAAGGTTGATAGAAGGCTGTTACTTACTATATTCCAGCTGCTGTCATAAAAAAAAATCATGCTGCTTTAAGTAAATGCTAGTAAAATATCACATTCCTTCCTTCAGTAATAAATTAAACAGTTTGTGAAAATATTACAGAATGAAAAATATTTGGGAGGATCCGGTTTTTCATAAAACAGCTGGACCTACAAGTTTTGCAATGTACAGCACCATCTCTGTCTTCTGAAATAGAGCATAGTGGTTAATATCCAGTTGGCTGGTTTTACCCTTGCCCACTTCTTGCCAGTGAAGCATACTGGATGGATAATCTCAAAAAGGAGAGGAATAGAAAGTATGAATACTATAAATAGAAATAAATAGAAAGTTGATAGAATTAGAAATTAGTAGCTAGGAGATCAGTGATCTAATGCATATTCATAGAAAGGGGCTCCCTTTATGTATTTCGGATATCTGCACTAGTTTCTGTGCTGATCCAGCGCTGTGGTATTAGATATCCCAAATGCATGAAATCCTGTTTTCTTCTCTCTTTGAAGTTGTGGTATGACTTTAAGGAGAAAAGGAAAAGGCTGGTAGAGCTTTTGAAAGGATCTGTAAAATTAGTAATTATTAATATTAATTAATCATTACATTTGTAAGTACAAAACATAAAAAAGGACTGAGGTCTATTGTAGAGGAAACACTCGCTAGAATACAGTAGGTACAGCATTAGTCTTGTGCTATAGGTGTGGAGGTTAGGCTAGAAAACAGATTAAGCAAAGATCTATTAATTCAGAATCCACCTTCCTGAAAAAACAAGAGATCAGGCCAAACTGAAATTGATGCCTGGTGACTTCAATGATTAGATCATAGTCTCATGATACGAAGCACATCACATAGTAAACTGAGCTGGGGCCAAGAATAATGAACAAAGATCTCATTAATTGAGATTCTGCAAGTTCTAAATTTTTTTAAATCATTTTAATGTCACCTCTCACCACTGAGTGGCAAAAATAATACAGTGAAAGCACTCTGTATTTGCAGTACCAGACAAGCCTAGCATACTCCCTACGAGTCCACAGAGATTATAAAAATACAAGCAAATATTTTTTAATCAGACTTGACTATAAAAATACAAGCAAATATTTTTTAATCAGACCAAATTAATTTATTCTTACTTCTTTCCAAGTTTTTTCACTAATAATACTGGTGCTGTCCCTGGATATTTTTTATCACACACAGGACATAATTATTTTTAAAGCTATGAGAATGTACATACAAACATGCTTTGCAAATGTGTAGAAAGTATGGGCAAGGTTATAATTTAATATGAACTAAATTGAACAAATTCTAATCTTACAGAATACTTAAGACAACTCACTGTTCTGTGTAACAAACAATTTTGGTGTGCCACAATGTTTCAGTGAATGATAGTTTTAAGATTTTGGAAGCAACAGACTTACAGTGTTCAAAACATAACTGTAGCAGAAAATCTGTGGCTATGTCAAAAAACCTTTTCACATTGTTTACCTCCATCTGCTGTCCACATTTGCTTTGCTGGTATCCTTCTAGTCTGATCCTTGTAAAAGTAGATCCACCAAGGAGAAATGTCACACAGAGTTGGAAAATCCTTTTAACAAGAAGGAGGAGCATGGAAATATTTAACAGGAAAATGGATTATAAAATTCCAGTGCTAATGAATAAAGTGAGAGCAAATTTATGTAAATACAGTCCAAGTTACAAAGTTTATAATTTCTGTCTCTGGAAGCTGCATGAAGAATTAGCTGTAGATTGAATTATGATCTACCTCAGCATTGACTGCCGGGTGTGATAGGGAAAGAGACTAGTTATGCAAAACTGTGTAAAATTCAGCCTGCTTTTAATCACATTTTATCAAGACATCTTTTACTTAGTGATGTTACTTCTGGCCTATCAGGCATTCTCATAGACTAGAAATTTTGCTACATTTCAGGAAGAAGTTAGATCAGCAATGACTACATGAGACTAAACCCAGCAATAGCAGCAATAATAACAAAAATCATACTCCACAAGCTGGAAGACTACCTGTTCAAAGATTATCTGATTTCTTAGACCAGGAATAACCATGCTAGACTTCCTGCAGAATGTCATTTTGTTTTAAGCGTGTTGATCACTCTTACACAGACTTTTTTTTAGGAGGCTAACAATGTCACCTCTTCTAAGGCAAAGGAGAAAGTGGATTTCAAATACTGGTTTGTTCCTCTTAAGTGACAAAGACCTGTGAAGCTAAATTTAAGCATTTCCTTCTTTATTTCCAGATAACTGATCTTGAAATAAAGGGAACGTAGAAATCTATCCAGAAAAAACAGTAAATTTTATATTTTTCAGAATTTTCTTGCTTATGAACTGAGTAAGTGTGGAACATCCCCAGAGATCAGGAATAGCTTTTCAGGTCTTGTCCTTGAAGCTGCCATCTCCTCAATGACTTCAGGAGGAGAGATGAATTCTTCTTGGGGGGCACTCCTGGAGGACAATATTTTGTGTTTGGTGTTTCAGGTGGTAAGTGATCTGTGATGATCCAGGGAGCTTATTCCAGACCCCTCCTGACACTACCACCCTCTGTAAAACTTCTGCTGGATCCTGTGACCGCAGTCATATTCCACAAACACTTTGAGCAACTCCAGACCAGCTCTGCCAGGAAATTTATGATGTGCCTTATAGGAAATAAATCTTTTCATGTTTGGAACAGTCTACTTCAGTTTTCAAAATCAGAAGAGTCTGGAAATCAAAAAGAACAGCAGAACCACAAGCAATTATCTTGGCTCTTTCATTAACTGAAACTGCTGAGTTAAGTAACAATTAGGGCTTTATCCTCTGTAGTAAAATGAGCAGATTGTCAGGTTTCCTGTGAAATTTCTGCTCTTTTATGAAACCATGTCATGAGATGTACAGCACTGCTTTTGGCTGGTGTGTTATGGGCACCTGTATGGCCCTCTGCCCGCTCCTTCAAACAAGGATCAAAGGCCACTTTTCCATTTACAGCACATCAGGCTCACACACCAGGCCTGGTAGAATTTCACCACAGAATATCTGCATTGTCAGTGTGTCAGCATATAAAAACAAAACACTTCCACATATTTTTAAAGAATTGTCTTTAGTTCTTTGTAATTAACTGACTTTTGTGCATTTAAATTATATATACAGTCATAGACATTAAAATCTGATTATATATTTCAAACTCAGTTCCTTGAAATCAGTGAAGCCACTGATACTAGCAAAAGCAATAAAAATGTTCCTTCTCTTGTGAGAAAAAAACCCACAAGAAATGCATATGTTTTACATTTACATGAGTATCTTACATTTGAACATACTCACACCCCAGAAAAGTGGCAGTCATAATAATGATACAGATAATTGGATCCTACTCAAAATAAAGATGTTACTTGGAAACACTTTAATTTTTTGGCAAAAGCATATGGCATTTATGATCACATTATTCATAAATTAATGTCAAGCCTTTGATTCAGTATTGAAAGAGCCATATGTCCAAATTTGTCTCTTACACATTGAGTGCTAATCAACACGGACATTCACAGTAATAACATCAAGATTTAATACAACAAATTTCATAAAAAACTGTAAAATCTGGATGCTTATCCTATGTCTGTAACAAAACCATCTGAACTTGTTACATTTGCAAAGCTGGTCTGGAAATACAAAAGAACTGATATTCACATAGAAGAAACAGATTGTGTGATCTTATGAATTGTTTACTGCAAGATATCTCTCTTGTTGAAGTGAGGCTAGCCTGCATTCTCCCTAAAGGTAGATTTGGCCCATGGAAAGAATCAGGAACAATATTTTTGGTTGATATTCATGGATGTTTTATTTCTCTGACCACGTGGCAGCCAGGTAAGGCCCAGACCAACCACATGGCCACCAGGTCAGGCACGGACTGACCACCAAAGACCCAGGAATCATGGGACAACCACAGGTTTCGGGGCGGGGAAAATACCTATAACCAATAACAAACAGGATAACATCAGGGAGCCTGGAAACCCCATGTAACCATGCCTCAACTCCCAGGGCCCTTCCCCCAGGCGGGCACGTCCACACTTTCTCTTGCTTCTCACTCTTTGAACCATGAGGTAATGTTAATCTAACCAGTCTTTAATCAATGTGTTCATTATTCCTAACTAGAGTTGCATAAAAATTAAAAGCAATCAATAATAACAGTGGAACATGTAGATCCCCATAGCTATTACTCTTCTATTCAACATTTTTTTCTGTATAAAAGTGTGGTACTCCTTAATTAGCACCTGTTTCCATGATCTTGGAAATATCAGAGAAGTAATATGTATAAAGTTTTGTTCATATGTTTGTTTTGTAATTTGCTTCTGAGCTCCTTTTTTTTCCAGTTTGAAAGAACAGCTGAGTTTATGTATACAAGAAGAAACATCACCATGTGATTTATAGGTGTCTCTGGAATATTTTACATTGAGAACTGTCAAATGAGGGGGTTAAATCCATAAAATAACAGTAAATATGATCCTACAAACATTATTGAATAACTCCATTCCTGCTTCCAAATCACAAAATTGATTAAAGACTCTAGGGACTTTTAAAAAAATCCTTAGAGAGTTTAAGTACTGCACTGGGAGAGCTTTAGGTACTTTCCCTGAGTTTTGTGCCCCCTGTAAATCCTCAGGTAACATGGCAGCCTCCCAGTATACTCCTTGCCCAGCCCTGTAACTTCGCCTGCTCCCCAAGGAAGTTGATCAGCTTCCAGCCTCCACTTTCAAGTCAGAACAGCCAGTTATTTGTTGCTAATCAAATACACATTTTCTTATGACAGCAGTTGTTCCAACGGACCTCAAAAGAGCTCAGGTTGTTCTCAGGCCACAGTTTGGATAGCACTGACGGGAAATTCCCTTAAGGCTTTAATTTTCAAGGCGAAGGGTTCATGTAGAGGTGCAGTCAGGGAGCAATTGACAGGATGCCTGTGCATCGTATCTGCAAGCACCCCACAGCAAACTACATGACCCAGACATCAGTTGCCTGTAAAACCATGGCTCTTTCAGAGTGCTGCCTTGTCTCTGAATGTCATTACTTATCTGTTGGGAACTTGACTCTGTGTACAAACAGAGTGGCCGACAGTGAGACAGAGGATCACAGACAAACTCACAGGTACCTGTTATTCTTAGTCAACTTCAGCAACACTGGACTTTTGTAATAAAGCTGGGCACCAAGCTCAGACTGTGCCCAATAAACGTTCCTGCAGGTGAAACAACCATGGTCTGGGGGAATCAACCTTGCCAGTAAATTACTGTATGACATATCTTTCTCATAGAAACAATTTTCACAATAAAAATGGGCCCAAATTCTGGCCAGGTTTGGGCTGAAAGGTCTGCTGGTCGTGATTTGGTCAGCAGGTCAGGAACACTTCGGGACAGCGTGTTCTGTTTCTCCTTTGCAAAGCAGATTGTCTGCAGTTGGATACAGATGTTTACGGGTTGTCATACCATGAACCCAGTCTCCCATCAAATTACAGCTCTCAGTTCACAGAGTGAGTGTGCCACTTCAGTTACATCTCAGTGTGTTTTCCATGAAACTGTGGTATTTAAATTTGGGTCCACCCTGAGGATTCTAACGGGACATAATTAGAAGGGTTGTGTCTTGCCCAGGGTCCCACCACCCAGGAACCATGGGCAGGCTGCAGCCTTTCAGGGTAGTGTTTCCAGGAATGTCTTTGATCTGATTTGCACTCACAGAGGTGCATAGTGTGAGTGCAGAAGTTCAGACCATCTGCAATGTTTGTGCAAGTGGGCACAAGGATAAAAAGTCCCTTTGTTGCCTGCCCTCATCTGCTCCCACACTTAGCTTTCAAATGTGGGTGCTGGATTCAGATGGCGCTTTTCAGCACCTACAGTGACGTGACTGATGCACTTTAGGATTAAATTGTGTAGCCTTTTGCCAGACTGAGATATTTTGTGTAGAGCCTCATGTTTAAAAATTCATCAGATGTTAAAAGTTCAAAGTGGTTTCAAATTATCTGCATCTCGGGAAGGCATCTGTAAGTGAACACATTAGTTTCCTTTCTTCCTATGCCACCACCAATGAAAGCTTCTTGTTTAAGTTTCCTTAGCTAGAAAAAGGCAATGACCATCATTCACTGTACCAAACGTGCCATGCACAGCACCATCGTGCTGATTAATTTGAAGCCATTATTTTGTTATGATGCTATATTTCATTCCAACATTTCTCTCTACTGCCTCAAGAACCAAGTTTCACCCAAAGATCAGAACTTATTTTTTATCTGAGTGTTAGTAGCCTGGAGTGAGTGGTACTTTGTTTTCCTTTCACAGTAAGGTCAGAGAGTGCATGTCTGCCCCATCAGCTTAAGAATTAACCACTAAGGCATCTGATACTCAAAGGTAACAATATATTCGTGCAAAAATCACAAAGGTCATTGTCTTCACTCTTCAGCTTCCAAATATTTACTCTTAATAATTTCTTTATCACCAGAATTTCAGAATTTTATTCTTACCCCTGTCTAAAAGACACAACTGAAAGCAAAAATACCACCTATATTGTAGTAAAGCTCTTACTAAATGGCTCTTTCTCTAATTATCAAATATTAATTGATTTTAAATTAACTAAATAAACTATCATTTTTATCTGAAGGAAAAAGGGAGGGAGAAGTTGCACGTCTTTATCTGTACCTTTTTGTTTCATCACAGAACACACGTCCTCCTTGTCTCTCAGTGCCAATAACTTCAGGTACTGCTCTGCACTCAGAACCTCCCACGAAGGGAGTGCTGCACCATACCCTGCAATAAGTACTGGGGGCAGGGACAGGCGAGCATAGGAAACTTGTGGTTCAAATTCTCCTGGGTATGAACAGCCTGAAGAAAAGGGTGCAGGAGTGTGTGAGTTCCTGGGGAGCTCACGGATATTTGCCTTGAACGTATTTGGTTTGAACATTGATATCAGGTGCCAGAGCTACCTAACCTACGAGAGGTTTGAGCTGTCATTCCTTAGGCAGGACAAATCCTAAGACTTTAAATCAGTAACTTTGTCTTTCCATATGTTTCTCATTCAACCTAATGTGCAATTTCCAGTTAAAATAAACTTGGCTTTGGGATAACAGAGAAAGATAATCAAGGCAGCTCACTATCCCACATCAAACTCCTCCCTTCCTCTGTGTTAACATTCTCTGGCTTGGATCTGATGCCATTCTAAGTGTTCTTACTGCTAAATACTGTTTTCTTTCACTGTCTCACACTCCTCTTTCCCTAATAATAAGGTTGTTTTTCTTGTCCTCATGTAACCATAGTATTGTTCTGTCACTTCCACACATGCAAAAAAAATTCCCTTTGCAATGGAAAGAGATGCTGCAGAGAGAAAGCAGAAAGAAAAAGGCAGCAGAAGGGTCCTGAGAGGAAATTCATGAGCTGGCCCAAACACATAAACAGAGAGGAAGGGCAGACCACCCTTCGAGTCCCTCACACCTAAAGGAGCATGTGCAACACTTCTGTTGGAGGGGGCTGACATAGTGGATTGCAGCGCAGAAGCTCTGTATAAGTTTGGGTCATAGTAGCAAGCTCTAGAACATGGACAGGACCTTTACATTGCCCAACCCAACATTGTTGAGGTGTTCAGAGGCCATTGGTTTGCATGGTGGAGCTGTACTTCTCCCAGAAGCAAGTTTTGGTGTTTTTTTTTTTAACACAATTAACAGAAATCCTTTCACTTCAAAAGAAACTGATGTTGACCACACCAAAACATTAGTGATTACTGTCTGGCAGTAGAATAGTAGTAGTAGTAGTAGTAGTAGTAGTAATAATAATAATAATAATATTAATAATAATAAGGCAGTTAAACCCATTTGCAAGGTGAGCAAGGGTCATGTAACACTCGTGAAAAGGTCACCTTGTAAGGTGGCCGAGAATGAGGAATTCTGACCTTTTAAGACTGAACGTAGCCCTCTAAATGTGTCTGCTTTTGCTAACCCTGAATGCAACATAAACTCCCGATAAATGGGCACTGGCTAGGGAAACAAAGAGATCCCAGGAGTGAGACTGCTGCCTTTCTCCCAAAGAACCTCCTGTTATCAAGAGTAGTGAGTCGTCTGGAAGAGAATTTGTTGATGTCTGTCTTCCCTGAAGGTACTTCAAACTGTAAACGAACACACAAGATCCCGTGTTTATTTTCTTTTAAATATATTTTTGAAAATATTGTGTGATCCAAAATATGTGTTTTTCAATTTTTCATGGCCCGGCCATGAGTGATGTATTTTATCCATATTCATAACAGTGTACAAACTTTCTATTCATAGCTCTCTCCACAGCATAAATTTGGGTGGGCATGCTGGAATTTCCTTCTGTGGCATATGGTAATCCTTTACCTGAGGGCTTGCTCCAAATAAATGTTTACATTCCTCTGACAGCTCACTTGAAATGTAAAGGAACAAGGTATGTGAGCCTTCCATTAAATAACTGAGTGCATTTACATGTTTGGGGGAGGAAGGCACATAACGTTCCTACACTGGACTGGCTGCAGGAATGTCCAACCTTGTTTCCTCTCATAAATATTTCATAATAGAAAGGGCCTTAAAAATACGCCAATCCAAACTGCGGATTGACCCTTCCAACTCCAGGCACCATAGCTAGGAGGGACTGAAATAAACACCACAAGTAAGCAGTGCCTGCCATGGGCAGTCATCTGTGGAAACCACAGCCTCCTCTTTGGTCTTGGGGACCATCGTTTCATTGGGAGGCTGTTCCAGGGAGGGCTAGCTGAAAGGGAGGGTAGTGGGTGGCAAGGGTCACACATCAAAGCTGCAAAGCAAGGTGGAAACGATCTGGAGAAAAACTTCCTAGTCTGGGATAGGGTTTCATTTTATTTTACACAGTTCAAGCAAATGATGTTTTTACTGATGTAGATGAAAGAATGCCTCAGCAGCTAGGGATAAGCATGCTGAAGCAGTAAATAGGAAAAATGTCTACACATGGTGATTATATCCAATTACTGAAGTAAACGTGCCACTGTTTGCTTGTTAGAGTACCAGGTCTACTCGAGCTCCTGTGATTCCAGCTAGTCATATGGGATTTATTTAACCTTTTAATCATTATTCATACCACCAGGGCTATTCATCTGGCCATCCTCCTTTAAGCTACTGCCAGACTGGGGCTGGCAGGTTACCAACACATCCCCAAGAGAAAGAGCAGCACAGGAAGTCAGGAGTTTGTTATTCCACAGGAATCCAAACCCACAGCTTTCTCTGGTCACTCCTGCCCACCTTCCTTGGCAGTTGAGTTCTAATAAGATATCCTCCAGCTGCCTTTGATATCCTTTACTGAGGGGACATGATGTTTAGCCCTGGGAGGAAGGTAAGACACAGAGGCTCTTTCTCCTCTGTTGCTCACATTCCTGAACAGTGAAAAATGTCACTTTTCCTAGTTACAAGTGCTCTGTTTCCTGTAAGTGCTCATAGAGAGGCCCACATTTTTGCTGTTCCTCTCACTTGCTATGAAGATCACTCTCATGCCTCTCTAAAAGGGCACAAGGAGCTTGTGCAAACTGAGTAGAAATAAAATTAGTATTGGTTTAGGCTGACAATCTCTCTCAAAAGCTGAGAAGTGTCTGAGTGGCATCTTGTCCAGGACACTTAGTGGCCTTAGATATGCACCCAACAGGTTTTCTTTAAATGAAGAAAGGCTCCGTGGATGTTACATGATTTACACTGGCATAAAACTAGGGGAAGAAAATGAACCCTAGTAGCTACAGTAAATGATAATTACCACAATAATAAACCCCAGCCTCTTCTCTAAGGAACAAAATTTCCTCTGCAACCTTTAATTAAGTTGGGATCTGAGTGTCTTTGGGCTAATTTCCTGCACAGTGGCCAATTTACAGTGTGGATACCAGCTCTCATACGTAAAGTAACTTGTCTGAGTGTGACAGAAGAAGTCAAAGATACAGCCAGGGGTGGAAACAAACCAAACCATAATACGAATGTGCACAATTCCCACTAGAATCTGATAGCACATTTATTCAAGCCTAGATTTCACTCTTGCTTAATAGTCCTACGCTGATACTCTCCTATAGCAGCTCATGCATATCAGCCCTACCTTTAGGTCAAAGCCTCCCAGACTACCCTTGCAGCATGTCCCCAAGGCTGGCAGGCTGAGATGTAACTTTTTCCTAATGACGGAGGTACAAATACTGACATCTTAAGATTTCAGTGGAGTTTCTTCAGTGGGATTTCCTTGTATTTGGAGAAGTTTCTCTGTGTTTTGCTGGTGAACTGTAAAACCCATCCACAGTCCTTCACCAAACAGCTTCAGAAAATCATTGCAAAGGGGAAGAACAACCATTAAAACTGGACTGAATTGTATCACTGTATTTGGTTTTGTAATCTTAATGAAGATGTTGAGACACACCTCCGAAATAATCAGGACATTTCAAGGCATGTTCCTGTAGGTTTCAGCACACTTCCCACCACATGTTCAGTTTCATGCTGTCGTCTCCACAGAAGTGGAATTTAGAGCCCTATCATTCTAAAACACTCCTCTAGTACATGGATAATCTTGTATATCTACAGCCTGCCTGCATCACCATTAAGTCCCATTAGAACTGCACTTTGGGCTTCCATGTAACTTTTGTGTGGCAGAAGCCAAGGGAAGGAGCTGCTGTTTAATGCTCTCAGAAAAAAAAATCCACGCTGGCAACATTTAAGTGAAACTTAAATGTTTCACTTCAACATTTAAGTGAAAAATTGTCACTGCACAATAACACAAGCATCTGGTCACATAACCTCTGTTCTTAAAAGCGAGCTGGGTCCTCCCCCCAACACACAAGGGAAGTTAGGTAGTCTTGTATGGCAAAACAGAATTACAGATTATAAATTGCAAAGCAGCAATCAAATAATCTCAGTCAGATTAAGGATGGGAAAATAAGAACTTTAAACAATCTGTGTGGACTTTGAAATTATACCTGTGTTGTCACAGTCTGAAGGCAACAAAATCTGTTTGTAAAGTGCTTTGTTCCTCCAAAGCAGCAGTGGCAGCTCTTTGCATCCAAGTATTTAATATGGGTTGGGGATAGACTGTTTAAAGTCTTTGGGGAAGAAAAAGGCATTTTCTTTTCATTCTTCTTTACCAGAGTGGAAAGTTACTTCACAACTTCTAAATATTTGCAAATTCATCCAGGTCTGAAAAAAAAAGCCCACCCAAAAGACTATGTGAGATGTATAAAACCACAAATTCCTTGAGGCTTGTTTATTTTCAAGTTAAGAAAACAAAGAATTTGATGGCTACCAGAAAGAGGGCAATGTGCTTTTTGCTGATTACATCAAATACAGTTTCCCATTGTCTGAAGAACAATTTTCTGTCAAAAAAAATTGTTTTGCCTGAGCTTTGGGTAATAACGAGCTTTTACTATTCAATAAAGTTCTGCTTATCACTATCAACCCAGTTGCAGACTGTGAACCACTTCCATTTGGTAATCTATTGGGATTTATAGCTTTCTGTGAAGCCAGCAAACTCTCTCACATACCTCTGCAGGTGTCTCACAAAAAAACTCACAACAACATCTGCAAATCAAAAAGCAGTTACTAGAGTAAATATTCTAGAAACATCACTGCTTTGGTGTATTTCAGCTTTTACTATATACATATAGACAGATACCAAATTTTGCCTGCATTCATGTACTTTGAAAATTATTGGTAGGAGCACGTGACCACTTTGGTGTATAATTCCCAGTGAGTCACTCTGTCTGTACTGGGAAAAGACAAAGCTGTCCACAGAGGACTGAGTGCCTGCATGTCAGACCATTGGTTGTGCATAGGCTGACATCTGTGCAGTATCAGGTTTTCTGTATTAGTGGTGTTTGTCCTCATCAATATCACTTCACTGTCACTTGTGTTTTGTTTCTAGACTCACCAGTCAGATGCTATTATTTGTAAATATAGAGAAAAAAAAAAGCAAGTTGCATTTTTTATGCATTTTGATGTTTAAAAACCTGCACAAGGTACAGCTGATAAGCATAATTTAAAAACCATCCAGTTACAAAAAACCCCAACCCACATTATTCGTTATCATGAGATTTTGAGTGGTGTTTTAGACCCTGAATGGGAGACACACCTACAGAAGTAAAGCGGTACAGTATACAGTCTCATAGCTTTTGAGATTTCAGCCAATGGAACCTCAAAACACTCAAAGTTTCGGAAATGTGGAAGTTATGAGATATGTTCCTTTTAAAAAATCATGTTAGTATCAAAAGTCAGTGCATTGCAGAAACAACAAAAGAATAAGGTTTGTAAGAATATCCAATTAACTATTGCTGCTGTGCATTTTATTTTATAGAAGTGTGTAAGGAAAATCAAGTTTCAAACAACCTATGTGTTTGAATAGTAAGTAACATCTTGAACTGCATCTGTTAAAGCACTTGGTTTCTGGATAGATTAGAGCTAGCCTTCACCAGCCTCTTAAGTGTGGGTGAATGTAGAAGGGGGAAGGCCAAGGTCAGAAAACACCATTTTGTTGCCCACCTTTTTCTGTGTCTTTCCAGAGCATTGTTCCAAGGACACTGTATCAATAGCACTGGTATCAGCTCCCAGAGCATCTCTCTGTCTCCTCAGGGGTGTCACAGCCTGAGTGCCAACTGACTAGGAAATGAAGAAGCATATTAATAAAAACAGGAACAGAAACTAATCCCCACTGCAGTCTTCTTCAAACAAGTTCTTCAAACCTCTTCGTGTCTGTTGGACACAGGCAGGACTAGGCCCCCACTCTGCCAGGCAGCTTCCTTGCAGACATACTCAGCAGCAAAAGTCTTGTCAGTTATTCCTAAATGCATTCATCCTTCTTTGACCTGGAGGTCTGAGGTCAGGGATAATTAAAATATCATAATATCTCCCATTATGCACTCCTCTTTGTAGAAACTCGCTGTCTGTGACGCTCTTCTCTCTGGCATCAGCAAGTGAAAGAATAATTCATCCTTTGTGTCCTGTATTATTTTTTACTCTGCAAGGATGCAGAAGCTCTTTTCAGGAGACACTCGGTCATCTGAAGGACCACGCCAACAGCCTCCAGTAGACCACCTTCAAGAAGACATCCTCTTGAGATTCAGCCAGTTCTCTTGTTCCACAGTCTGAATTGCCTCTTTCAGATGCTCATGGGGAGAAGAGCTAAATAGCAGCCTTGAATGATGCTTTTCAAAGACAGCCATGTCATTACTCAGTTTAAAGTAAACAACTCTTGCACTGCACAGTAGAATGAGCTAGATGTGTCTTGTGCTATCTATAAATTAGTGGTTTTGTCTGTGTTCTCTGGTTTCTTTATTTCCTAAGGATAAAGGTCAGTAAAATATGAAAATATCTTATTTATTTGTGTACAGCTTTGTAGCAAAACCAGTTTTCAGCAGTAAATCACAAAATGACCTTATCACTCCCTTTTATTTCAGCAATATTTGGACACAGTCAAGCCTCTGCTGAATACCTTTGAGGACATGACAAGACATAGTCTGATCACAACTGTGTTCCACTGGATTTATGCTTGAAAGTCTACCATTTCCTTCCTCTTCCCTCAAATTTCTCTTTTGTTTTTCCCACTTGTCTCTATTACAAATTCTGTCCTTGCCTCCCTCTTCAACGATTTTTTTCAAAATTTTGCTTTCATGCATTTTTCCTCAACCAAGATAGCTCAGCAAAGTCATCTGTTCTTTCATCAGGAGGCCAAGAAATGACAGTGACAGCATATCTCTAATGTCCAATTTAAACAGCGAGGAGTTTAAATGGATCGTAGATTCTTTTCATAGGTCATCCAGATCCGTTCTATGAGCTGGCAAAAAAGAGGAGCTTCTGCAGACACCATTACTGGTGGTATTAATGATCTCATCTCCTCTGACGTAGGAAACACAACAGCTAGTGGTCAAGGTGGCTGGGATTAAGGAATGTACTGTATTTTTTAAACAGAAGAAGACCAAATGACCACACAGCTGCTGCTGCTAGTTTAGAGGGGGAAAAAAAAGAAAAATGCACTTTTTCTCGAGTTTCCGAACTATCTTAAGAGAAGTACTATTACTATACGTATTATTTTCAAGAGAGCCAAAATATCCTTGTTGCTTGTGACACCTTTCAGTGTGAATTCAAAGTAATTGACAGGAACTGTGTGACAGTGGTTCATGGCCTGAAATATCTGCTTTATTCCCAGCCAGCCAGCTCTGCTTGAGGTGCTGGTTTTCTGTACAGCCTTAGAAGGACCATCAGAGCACGTATCCTGTCTGTCTTCTTCAGATAGGTCCATACTTCTACTAAGACAAACCAATGATATGTTTGATTCATGTTATTCAAAAGAGGGTGAGTGAGAACACATTTAAACATTTTATTACACTGAGTTACCAAAATAATCTCTCAGGTCTCTGAATTTTAAGAAGTAATGCATGTAGATCTGGATCTTGGAAAAAAATATAAAATGCTGATATAAGATGTAGGAAAAGCAGTTCTCCAGGCCCTGTGTTTTCCATGCAGAGATTCACTTCGTGGTGGCAAAGGAGCATTTCAGCCCATCAATTGACTGACTGTTGTAGTATTTGTCGTTGTGGCACTTACTTGTTTTGCTAAAGGAAATGCTTTCGCAGGGAGCGCACACACAGCCTGGCACAAACCGGCCTGTGCCCACATTCCTGACAATGATTTTACTTAGCTGGGCAGCGGGAGGCCGTTTTCAGCTGGCTGGGTAGAGTGCCCATTTTTTCCTGAAAAAGAGGAAACAGAGCAACACCATGAAGAATCGTGGACTTGAGCTGCTCGATTTCACCACCAGATCTAAATTCTTCCAAAACAAAATACTTCAAAACTTCCCATGGGCAACAAGGTGTGCATTTGTACACTGCTGTGGGAGGCTGTGGAGAGGTGTTTTTATGGTGACTTTCAGCTAGCTCAGTGTTACAAACCAGGCACAGTGGCCTTAGGTAACAATTGTCTCCTGGATGTTACTGTGGCATAACTATTTTTCTCCAGAGACTCTGCTTTTTCTTTTCTTTTTTTTTTTTTTTTTGCATTTGTTAATCTAGAAAAGTTAATCTCCCTATGATGGCTTCTTCAGAGAATGTAATAGAGGATTCTGACTCTTACCAATGGCTCTCTAGTGAGATCAAAGAGGCTGCTTCTTTTAGGCTGGTAGCTTCAGTTTAAACCTCTCCCCAGATAAAGAAAATTTAACTTAATGAGTCCATGACAAAGCTAAAAAAGTCATACAATAGAAAAAAAGAAATCAGCACTAAGAGGTATTTTTAGAGTAAAATAGATGCTCAAAATCCAAAAGACTCAGTGTCAAATTTTTCTCCCACCATGTCAGCCATCGTCTGATATAAGACAGAATTCAGACACGGTGTCTCAGTTACATCTTTGTCCTGTTGTGTCAATGGGATTTGAGAAAATGGCACAATTTAGGCAAAAATGGCCAGTATCTTGAGCCAGATGCTGTGTACTTTTGACTACTGGGAAACAGAACCAGAAGCCTTGCTTTAGCTGGTCAGTGGGAACTAAGTGGATAATATTTTTTACATTAATTTCAGGAATGATGTTATAGCCTTTGACTCTGAAATTACATCCAATATTCATTTTGATATATTTCTTTGAATTTATCTGGACTGACTCCTTCAGCAGTCAGTCACTGTTTTCCCCACTAAGCCCACACCATAAGTTATTTCAGGATATTGCCTTTTGGTTTATCCTTGCTTACCGTAACCCCAAATTCCTTGATGAATGGCAATCCATGTGTAAGCTGTCTGAAAGATAACCTCTTCCTGGAAACTGTACTATACATAATTATGACTCAGTCTGAACAGCAACAAAAACTGCCTTAGTGTTTTGATTCATCAGCTCCACCCTGTAATGTCAACCTATCTTGATAATCCAGGACAATAACACAGACTGCCTGATTTCAGGTTTTCTTTGTACCGTCTTTTGCACCAGAACTGCCAAATTGCCCCTGGTGAAGATTACAATTAGGTGGAAAAGAATGCTAGAGAATAGAGTTACTCCTGTGATGCTTTCCTGTCTGCTGATCCCGTGAGAGATCAAGTCTTCACTGTTTCTGTAGAACCTGGTGTTTTGGGCCTCACCTCCTTCCTGGGAAAGATACTTCATTTGGAGTGATGCTGCCTACATTTATGTTATTCTTACCAAGCTATGGTGTGCAAAGTAGCCTGCTGACTTTCTGCTTCATGCCTTGTTCTGAATTCCAGATTAGCACAGCTTTCTTGCACATGCTGGGATTCATTGATACAATGCATTTCACTAAGTTTACATTTTCAAGAAGTCTGTCTCACATGCTAAGGGGGATGGTAGGAAGAAACTGCACATGAAATGAAAAACGTTCTCTTGACTACTGTAGGTATAAATTGAGGTTTGATTGAAACTCATCATGAAAAGTCACCCAGAAAGGATCCAGAAGTAAAATTAGCCATTGGCTTGGCAAAGCTGTCTGCACTAAGTCCTCTTTGTATTTCCCAACAATGCATACAGTTTAAAAATAACAGTCACTGGAAACCAAGAGAAATATGACTGATGCTGACTTGGCTTAAGTGTAAATGAAACAGCACAAAAATTTAAAAATACCTCGAAGATAAACACATCTGTTTGTCTGGTAGCTACCTCTCACTTTACAGCAACCCTTTCTTTTTCTGTTCCTGCTCTGTTCAGCTTCACCATCCCAAATGGAATCCTGTCTTTCTTTCATTTAATTTTATTTATTTTAATATAAACCATTTATTTAATGGCTTTTTTTAAACTTAATTTTTAGAAATTCAAATGAAGCAGTATTAGCATATTCATCAGTCTGCATTAATATGGCCTGCAGGAATTCCTTGGGCCTTATAAACAGTTTTGTTTCAGGCAGTTTGTTGCCGGGATATAGGAGTTCCTGATGACAGTGGATTTAATTAGCAATTGCACATAGGCTGTGGACATGCACTCTTTTCTTTTTTGGCTACACCAGCTGACCTGGACTTCTGGCTGACCAGAAGAAGTCACTGAAGCAACAACTCATCCCCCATGTGCTTATCACCTTCTCTCAGTAGCCCCTATCCAACATCCATTCAAAAGAGAAGAGACAATGCTGAGAATTTAAAGACCACTCCTGTTACTTTGACTAAAGCAAGTTATTTGACTGAAACAAGTTATGGGAAGTCACATGTAGAGCCTGGCCAGCAGATCAGAGGGGATGGTAACTTCCAGTAGGGGAGCTGGGAGGAGGCTGTGGCACTCATCTTTTTGTTGGCACAGCTGCAGCTGGAACAGGGCATGCATCCATAGCCTTGCACAAACACCAGCTGCAAGGGAGGAGATGAGAGAGCCGGAAGAAATGCCATATGGGCATGCCAACGTGCATGCAGCTTGAAGCAAAACATCTTGGGCTTGCAGTGAACTTACTCCACTCCAGGCAGCGGGAGCTTTGCCATTTGCGTCTGTGGCAGAAAAATTCTGAGTTCTGAGGATGACTTGAACTGCATTAAGTGAAAGGACTGTTTATCACACATCATAAGATGAGTGTCAACTTGCTAAACCACATAATTAGATCATGGGTCTGAGCCCTGAATTCTTACTTATGCACCTAAAGAAATAGATTGAGTTTCATAAGCACTGGGAATCCAGGCATCTCCTGTTGACTTAGTCATTCCAAAGGCAACTCTGAGGTACCCAAATTTTGGGAAAATAAAACCATTTATATGGCCATCGAGCCTGCTTTTAAGTGTATTTGTATTAATCTTTCAGACTGTGAAACTGAATGCAAGGAAATAGGGCATATTTGGAGAGGCAAATTTTAAATGATGATTTACTTATTTAAAAATACAACAAAAGCTGAAAGAATACCCAAATAGACTAGAGCAGCACAATTACAATGTTTTGGATGACTGTGGTAAGACCCTAGTTTAGTATCATCATGGTTAAATTTCTTCTAGGTACATAATTTCTTTTCTACGGAACATAAACCAGTTATTCCCATCAAATATAAATCAGTTTCTAGTTTCCAAGTCTAAAAAGTGTGTCAATAACTTTAGAAGCTGTTATCTTTAAGATACATATAAGTAGACCTTACATCGTTTATGTTTAATCATAAAAGAAATTACTTAAATGGCCAACAGCAATCTCTGAATAAAGCAATGACATTTTGCCTCTTCACTGATTTTACTGTATCTTTCACAGTGTATTTAGAGGTGAAACTGCCCCACTGCCAGGGATGGAAAGATTTACAATGATTTTGTGTTCTAGGCTCAGAAGTTTCATGATAGTGAGGCAAAGAAATTATTCTCGCCACTTGATGGTTTCTAGAGTTGAATGTGATTGGTAATGAAGACCCAGCTGTGTTTAGCCATATCAGTCACCTTGTCCAAGCTCAGTGAGCAAAAGGTGTGGCAGCTGTAAAAGGCTGTAAAGCACCATGTAGTGAGCATGGTGTAACCAGAGCACGCTTCAGTGTAAGGGAGGTCTTGACCTTGGAAGAAACAGATAGGAAAAGGGACAGGGAATGGGGAGGGTGAAACTCTGAGTAATAGGAGACATAAAAAAAACCCCAGGTAAACTCTCTGCACGTACTTAGTCTTTTTCATTACATCACAACTATGTGCAATATACCCTAGCACACTCATTTTCACAGGCAAAGTTATAGATATTGCAGTATGTCACTTTCCAACCCTCCTTTTGTAGTCTCTTTCCCATATGTTAGGGCTGTCATAGTAAAGAATGAGATCTGCTGTGCACAAAGTTCATAAATCAGGCACATGAATATTATAGGTGGTAAAGGGAGCTCTGAACTGCTTTTATCGATTCCCCAGGCCCAGAGCAGGCAGTGTCTCAAAGTGTCTGGAGAGATGAGGGAGCAGTGACTTGTCTTTCCTCCTTTATACTGCCTGCAGAAGCCTTCTGGGGAAATCTGTGCTGGCTGAAATCCGGAGGGAATTAAGATGTTGTGTGTATTGCCCAGACCAACAGTGCCCTGACATAGGCCAGGTCCTCCTGGTCCCCATGCCCAAAGCCTTTATTCTCTCTCCACTTGCCATATGATGTCATCAGGCAGTCAAGCCCTACCTGGAAAGCATGTTCAACCTAATATACCTTTATTCAATCCATAATTTAACCTAACACACAAATAAAGGTAACAATAGGTTACTGACTTTGTAGATCAACCAAGGTGATGTCTGTTACCAGGGACCTGTCATCTCAGGGACTGCTTGCCACTGGAAATATATGAAAGCAGCATGATGTTCTTGCCAGCCTTCCCCCTCCTGTCTTCCTCATACCTTGACTGACCACTGCTATCCCTGTTTCAGCACACTCATGCTGTGCTGGGATACTGCACAGATCCATGCAGACCTTGTTTAAAGTGGACAGTTTTGGAGTAGCATTAGGTGAGCTCTTCCTAGCTGAGGAATCTGACCATGCATTTGGTAGTGCTCTCCCTTGCTAGGAAAGCAGGTGTTCTAACATGAATAGGAGAACAGTGGCCTTCCTACCTGCCATTGTTTGTGTTTGAAAATCAAACAGACTGTGCTGAATCCTTGAAGTTCAGATGGAGATTGAGGAATGAAAAGCCTTCCCACTTTTAAGTGTTCTCTTTTTCAGTACAAATGCTCAAAGCAATTCAGCATTAGTCAATCAGACAATTAAGGTCCTGAATAGAAAGTCAGTTATGAATAAATTTTACCCAAAATATATTATGGCTTAACTCTATGCTGAAAATATTTATGTACACGTTTGATCTGATTCAAGAACTATTTAGTTTAGCATGAATTAAGTTAAATACATATATTAGGACTTGCTAGGCTGAAGTTTAAGACTTTGATTCAGTAAGTGATCTCCTCAGATGAGACACAATCACTGGTCATGATCGGTTCCAAATTAATATGCTAAAAAGCTGCTACCTGAAGGGTGAGACAAAACATCCAATTTTGCTCCATATTTGCATGCACTAGGCAGGCATATCTGGCTAGTGACTACATCTCAGCTGACTCTTGGCATCATCTTAAGTTATCATTCAATTTCTGACTCTGTGAACATTTAGCTGGGGTCACAGGTGCAGCAGGTCACAGGTCACAGCAGGTCACAGCAAATAACTTCAGCCTAATTGCTTTGAAAGGCCTAATTTCCAATCCCTCTTGGCATTTATTCATCTACTTTCAACCATTGCAAGTGCTTCGATTCTTGTCAGATTTCTAAATCGTTATGCAACATGTCTCAGTCTAGTACTGGTCTGCTTCTCTCATCTGCCCTGGCAGATGTTCTTAGAGCACTTCTACCAATGAAGTATAACCACAGCAGAAGTGCTTCCACTGTTTTGACTCACATAATATTCAGCTCCATCCTCCTCTTCCCACAGAACTGCAAGAAAAGCTCTGAAGAGCAGTGTGAGATGTTCAGTCCCAATTCCATCCTCTCCTGAAAGGCCTTTTCATGTCCCAAGCATTTGGAGGTGAACACTGTAAATTCCAGGAAATAGACTGCTCTGAGACCCTCTTTGGTGATTTAAGTAATAGACTACAGTGAATAACCACATGTTCATTAGATCAGAGAACAATAATGAACAATTTTACAGACTCTTGGGTCTGATGTTCCCGTGGCCAGGAAAGCACCTCACCTACCGTAGTTCTTGATGCCTTGACCACGTTGCTGGAGGTTTTACCTCTGGTAGAAGAGTCCCTCTTCCTTGGCTCACAGATCTTCAAGGTTCTGTCCTGTTTTAGCCATAGATTGTCTTGGAACATCCAATACTCCTGTGGTTTAATGGTTATCCTGAAATACTGAATCCTGTTTTTAAAGGCAAAGGAAAGTAATTATTTTCACATTCTTCTCTCCTATCGTTCAGTTTCTGTTAGCCCTCATATTATGGAAGAAAGCTCACAGTGGGCATAATCTATGTGAATTTAGCACAGCACAGGCAGCTAGTGATTGAAGGGAGCTGAGGATAGTGAATTCTGATAAAAAACCCCTACAGTTGCCTGCAGTTTAAAGATTGTGAAGAAGTGGAATTTCAGATAATATTTCCTCCAGTTTAATTATAATAAGACTGGCTTTTTTTGGATCCTGCTGATAAGGATTTAGACCTCTCTGAATATTGTGAAAAGAGGGCAGGGTTCTTACCTTTCAGGCAGCGAAATTGTTTAAGACATCTAAAAGACTAAAGCTGCAGTACAACATTGAAAATTCTATCCTGAGCAGCAGATTTTTAGCAGTTTAATTCCAACTGATCTACATCAGTCCAGGTGCTTTTTAAAAGTTTATCTCTACAGCCTTAGGTCACGGTCTCCCCAGGGCAGCGACCAGCTATTTCATCTGTCTGCAGAGCAATATCTATTCATAGAGTTTACAGTAACAACAAATGCAGTGGCAACCAGCAACTTACTATTAATTTAGATATATGAAGGATACCACCTGGCCTGGAAGCATTTGCTTCTTCTGCCTTTCCCCTCTGCATGTACTGTTCCCCTTCATCTGAGAGCAAAAGATTCATCACTATCTCCCTCCAATGGTAAACTCTGGTTTTTTCTCTTGCAGAATGAAAAGAGGTATTAAAAGATATTACAGTACCCATCATTTAGAGTTTTTTTTTCCAGTCTGATGAGTAGAGGGAAAGATTGATGATTTTAAAAGTCAAATATCCTTTAGAATATGCAGTCACTTCTGAAGAATGATTCTCATTTATTATGTATTTATTCATATATTATAGAATCACGAGGTTGAGCCAGAGGCTGAGCAGGAAGCTCTATTCCAAACTCCTGCTCTATTCCAAACAAACTGCAGGGTCAGGCATGTGCTCAGACCAGGGTGCTCAGGACCATGTCCACTCAGGTGTGGCAAATGCCCACAAAGGGGTCCCACTGTCTTCAGCATGAGCAAGCTTTTCCTTACACCCAGCCTGGATCTCTCATTTCATCTCAGGCCCCTTGTCCCTTGGCCTCCCATCCTGCAGTACTGTGAAGCCTTGGCTGCCTCTTCTCAACCACCTGCTCACGGGTGCTGATTCCTCCCCCAGGCTAGACCAGCCCTGCTTCTCCACCTCCCTGCACAGGAAGAATGTTTTGTTCCCAGTGCTTCAGAGGCCCCCGCTGAGCTTGCTCCGGTTTGTCCATCTCTTTCCCAAGAGGTCCCAGCTGAAGGCAGCACCTACAAGTGGTCTGATGAGTGCTGAGCTGAAATATCATGTAATCTAGTGTCTGTGCTCCTATTAGTACAATAAAATATCAAGCCTGAGAAAGATGTCATTGTCTTTCTTCCATGCTCACAAGGGGCTGGGTGTCTCTTTCTTTCCAGCATTTGGATGAATGCAACTGTCAGCTTTTAGCTGATGGCCACACGGCAGTCACCCCTCCTGTGCTCTCTCCTGGGCTCTGCCCTCAGGAAGAAGAATTCATATAGCAGTCCTGGCCCTTTACAGGACCTTTCTTTTCAGGGTATGAAGAGGGGATGGGCCAGGGCAGAAACATTCACTCAAAGCATGTGTCTTTTACTGAAAACATGGAAAATATGAATGTAGCTCAGCTGAGAACACAGATAGCACAAGTCAAGGTCGGGTCTTGCTGTGGTTTCACTGTTTCCCGGTAGAAGTTGCAAGAATTTCCATGCTTTTTTGATCTGAATTTCATTTGGAAACTATGTAAATGGCTATTTTCATAGCTTGTACTGGCTTAGTCAGAAACTCATGCTGAGGAAGCCAGGCATTTTCCAGAATTTTCACAAATAATAAAGCCATCATAGCTCACTCGAGAGATGCTAAAAGAGAGGTTTGACAGCATAGCTGTGGAACAGCTCAGTGTGGCAGAGCTACTGGTTGTCACAGCTCAGCATGCAGCACTGGCAGGCTGCATGAGGTAGCAAAAGCTATGCTATTGGACTCCAAACCATCCTTGTTAATAGCTGTGGATTTTCTTGCATCCTTTGTTTTGATATGCTTTTCTGCTCCTGGCTTGCAGCGATTTAATCAGCAACGTGGTACAATAAATATTAAGTGTTCAAGTGTATGCAGTTTTCACAAATAAATTCAAGACTGTGCTGACACAGAGTTTGCAACTAATTTCATGGATTAAAATGATGTGTTTAGAATATGTGCATTTATGCATAAAGAAAGACATGGAATAAAATTTGAGGGGTAATTTGTTCACAACATCTAATTTGACAAGATAAATTTTCAGAAGCACCTCTGAGGACTGCAAGTCTTGGTCATTGTTACTGTAAATGAGACTGAAGTGTTACTCCACCTAGTTAGTCTAACAAAGAGTTGTCATCCATGAGATACTCAAATATTGTCACATCTTAAAACCTAAATGTGCAAAAGTGGAGAGAGAAAAGAAAAAAACCACTGCAAGCAGAGCCAAAGAAAGTAATTCTGGTGCCCTTGGTGGCATAGAAATTAATTTTTCCTCCTTCCCAACCCTCAGCAGACAGCAAGAAGCACACTCAAGGCAACATCAACACAACTGAAGAAAGAGGCAATTTTGGAGAGGGGATCTGATAATCTGAAACACACTGGGAATCTAACTTTTCAGCTTCTGTTTGTCAGAAAATGGCTGAAAGCTTCATTCTCTGTTCCTTAGAACTTGTAACTTGTGGAAGTTAGGATCCTGGCGAAGGCTGTCAGCGAGCAAGCTGTGCCTGGTGAGAGGCACTTGAAATGGTCCAGTATTTAGGCTTTTCCTGGTACTCAGCACAAGGGTCACCCTACGGTAATATGCAAGCCTGAGAGATGGTTCCTCTTCCTTTATCTTCCTAGAATGTTTATTTCCTCTTGGCAAAGGAGCAGGTCTGCCTTCTGATTGCTCCATACTGTGATTCTCTGTCAGATGATCCAAGACGATGCCTCTGGGGACACCAGTCAGGCCTTCTTACAGGCCCATCGCTCTGGGCTCAATATTAAGCGTGTAGTGAAATAGATGCTGCCTCTTTCTGTGATAGATCAAAGTTCTAGAAAGATAAATAAGTCAAATCTAAAGGGAGCCGTATTTAAAACTCTCATGATCTGAAGATCTATGTTCTAGTCTTTCACTGTAGAGTCATAGCATTCCAAAGGCTCAACATACCAAAATTACCTTACTTTACATATACATAGACTGAATTCAGGAACAAGTCAGTGTAATAAAACAGAAAAAAAACCCCAAAAAAACAACCAACCAAACAAACAAAAAAGTATGAAACATTAATTAATCATCAAACCGTCATGTATTTCTTATCCCTAAAAAATGATTTTTTTTGCTATTATTATTTACCATTCCAAATGGTAAATGATAAATTTTAAACAAATAATAATAGGAAACCCTAGATTTATGTCAACAGTCTGAAGAATCGTGTGATAAAATATTTATCCCACGTAAAAAATTCTTACTAGGATGATTTCATACATTGCAGAAAGAAAGGGTAAAGCTGTCTGATGGACAAAAGGGAAAATGACATTTTCAGGAGAGGAAGTACATACAAAATTCAAGCTGGTACCAATATTTCCTAGTGCTATGGTTTTCCTCTCTGTACATTTCTTATGATCAGAATTGCTCCTTAGTGAGTTCCCCTAGCAAAATTTCACACTAAGGAACATGAAAGTAAAAAGTAAAAAATATATTATTCTTAAACAAGAACACAAAGGATTCTTGGAAAAAATGCTTGCTCTCCTACTTAGAAAGTGTTTTTAGTGAACACACCTGATCACTTGACATGAGGTAATTTGGGGACAAGTACTTCTTTGATATCTTTTAATGACACTCAGTTAGGCATTACATAGGTAACCAGACAACACTAATGATACATTTTCTTAACTATGTAAAACTTGCTATGTGGGCAGGTATTCACTCAATATGGTACATTTCTATCTGCATTCAAATCTCTTTTTTCTCCATCAGTTCCTAAATATGGCTGAATTTTATTGGTTCTGGGCTGAGATCCTGTGTGATGTGTCTGAGTACATTTCAGCACAGTAAGATTCCAAAGAAATACATTATACCTAATTCAATATACAATTTATATAATAGATGACACATAAGCAGAAATACATTCTAAAGGGTTTTTTTTTCCAAGGAAGCAGAGAAAATGAGAAGAGAGTCTGAAGAAAATCCTGCACTAAACAACCAGGGAAAGGTCTGCCCAAGTCCTGCCATGGGCGGCTCTGAAACATATTATAGCACATAGTGTTCTCTATGGCAGAATCCCGCAGACATACGAGAGCACAAATATTTATTTCACAAATTTGGCCTCTGTGGTGGAACATAAACATTTTGTATGTTGCCTGTAGCTTATTATCACGGATCCAATGTTACATTTCTCAGAAATCAATCACCTAGAGTGCACTTTTTACTGAGATCCAGGCTAGGCAAGGAATAATAAGGCTGTGTATTTCAACAATGATCCAGATGCGAGTATAGGTGTATCCCCCAGGAGCCTGCTGGAGAGCCCTGAGTGCCTTGACTGCGGGCCAAGCCATCGGTATTGTGCTGTTTATGGTCCTTTCCTCACATTCAGCCAGCCCTGGAGCCCGCTCTGTCTGGATGCTCCGAGAGAGCTGGGTGTTCTTGGCCAAGGAGCGGGTGTTTTTCCACGGCTGGGACAGGAAAGGCTCAAGTGGGTACTCATGAATGGAGGGGAATTGGACAGGTTTCTGCTGCTGGGAGGAGGTAACTCCTGGTCAGGGGTAAGCTGTCAGCAGAGGAAGAGATGTACGCACACGCTTTTCATGGAAGAAAAGACAGAAACCTTGGTAGGCAACACACTCCTTTCTCCACTGAGAAGTCTGATATCTGAGATCCCACATCGAGGTCTCGACTGGCAGACATGAGAGATTTCTTGTCTCACATGTATCTAGAGATATTTCCACACTGGGGGATAATGTCAAGTGTGATTTTTAAAAACATCTGAGGTTCACTGGAGTGAATCACATCTACTGCCAATTAATTTACTCTTCTCTATTTCCCCAGTAATTAGAAAAATAGAATAATTAGAGGCAATGCCTCTCCACCCACAAGACACACTATGAACCATCCCTTTGCAGTATCAGATAACTGAAAAATAATCACTCTGACCACAAGAAGTATCTGTTTTATGAGTTGAAACAAAATTTCCCTCAATATTGGAAAAATGTTATTCAACTGACTTTAAACCCACGTGTCCATCGGACTCCTTAAAAATGTATGGCATGCACTGACTACAAAAAACCTTACAATTTTTGTTCTTAAATTATTGCACAGGGATAGTTACAAATGTGTCTTTGTGTAATGATACAACATAACAGAGGAACTGTTTGTGATTTTGTTTTCTACAGACAAAGTTCCTCTCACCTTTTCTGAACCAGACATGAATGAATATTGCAGTGTTTCAGGGTTTGCTGTAGCTCACCAGATTACTATCTCTGCCTCTGTCCTATTTTAATTGCAGCCATTTTAATTCTTGACTGCAGTTGTGATACCCACAGCACAAATTAGGGTAAATTTATGAGCTGCTCTAACATGCAGTCTCCCATCCATGATACTAAACCTTTCTATTACCTAGGATTGGCCAGGAACAAACCACCCTTTCTCACTTGCATGCCATGGACCTCAGGAGAGGTAGAGTAAGGCATTAAAAGACCAATTGTGCTAACTTTATAATGCATGTGAGAAATCGCCCAAGGGAATATTTGGCAGAAATTGAAGACTGTTGGTGTTTATGCACTCATGCTGAGAGGCACTGACTTCACTGAGGACCAGAACCCAGCTCTCTATTCCCCTGATTGTCCTGAAAGCCCAGAGGAGGAATTGATGAAACTCCTACCCTATGGATTAAGAGAATAAAAAGAATCCCATGTTGTACCTTGATGAGACAAATGGCATGACAATATGAAATCTTCTATGAGGTATCAGTACTAAAACTTGGATTAATGCCCATTAATATAAGGATGAGTCAGGAACTGGTTCCTGAAGTCTCTCAGTTATTAAGGGAAGTAGTAAGTTTATGCAAACATCCAACATTATCTGAGATTTGAGTAACCTTTTGGATACCCTTTTGCCTTTGTCTATAGAGGTAACATGATAGGCTTCTGCAGCCCTTCAGTGTTCACCCTCAACCTTACCATCTTAAATAACTTGTTACTATCAGCAAATTTTGACAGTTCGCTTCTCAGCCACTTTCTAGAGCATTTCTGGAGGTGCTGAGCACAGATGCTTGCAGAACACAGTGGATGACATCTTCTGTTGTGAAAAACTGGCACAGCTCTCTTGGTATTAAAGTCCTTTTAGACTTGTAGAGACACCAAATCTAAGTACACAGCTGTGGATTGTCCCAGCAGTTATACCACTCTGTCATGAAATAATCACCAATGGTATCTTTCCTTAGATAGGTGGAGTGAGAGAAGGATAGAGATTTACAAATCATGAACAGTGCAACAGATTTGAACAAGAAATTATATTTAGAGTCTGTAGGCTGATTTTTAAAGGTTGCATGACTCAGCAGTCATCATGAGGCTGAATCAGAATTGTTGCTTCTGAATATATAGGAAGGTATGAGAAATTTTTCAAAAATTAATATAGGTTCTCCTTGCCAGTGCTTTTGAGCACTCAGTTTGGGTGCCTGCCAGAAGTCCAGAGCATCAAAATTCCCTTCAAAGAAATGAAATTAATAAATGATCAGTTACTCATTTCATTAAACAATCAATAGGAAGAGCACCTGAAACTGTCTTGTGAAACTCCAGGAAGCCAAAATCTTGAGATTACTTCCTTGCTGTTTTAAATTGTTGTTTTTGTTGCTGTTGTTAATTGTGGATGCAGCAGATCATCTGTCTTGAACAGGATCAAAATTCACTTTTAAAATACTCCCCCGAGATACAGTATAAGATACTATAAGTGTTTCTTGTATTGTTTTAAGATTGTTCTTTTCAAAACTTCTATGACTTCTATGGATGTGGTCATAAATTAATTAAAGTGAGGTTAAATGAAGTGCAATTTCACATGCTTTAAAATAAATCATTGTTCAACATTTGTGATTAAAAGACAAACTCATTTAGATGCAGAGAGTGGCTAAAGCTCTAATTTAAAATATGTATAAACCAACCTGAAGATCACAGACCATCTGGGTAAGTTCAGATGCAGAGAGAACATCTTGACTCAGTCTGCATCCAGGTGCCCAGGGCCAAGGAAATTCAAGGAGGTAGTGAGTGATTCAGGCTGACTGCTAGTCAGAGGCTGTCAGATAGCCAGTTCTCTCTTTTCTCCATCTCTCAGCTTCCAGCCCAGAGCCTTAGCTGGCAACTCAGCCTGTATGCTGCTGTCCTGCTTACAGTAAGCCAGTACTACATTGTGATATGTGGTGAGAGAAACAGCAACCTGCAGATAATGAAGATTATTGGTTCTTCAACAATGTGTGTATGTGTGTGTACATAGAGAAAATTAGAGTGCAGGTGGTATGAAAAGAGAGAAAAAGACAAAGAGGAGCAGAGAGGAAAGAAAGCATTTGCTATCGATTAATATTCGCTATGAAGATGGCCCCTGTACAGAGAAAATATTTTCCACGTCAGACTGCTTTTGCTTTTTTTTCCCCAAACTGTAGCCCGAAGAAAACAGGAAGAAAGAAACTTTCTGTTTTTCCAGATATCATACCAGGATGCCAGCCTTTTCCTAGGTCATCCTATCAACCTTGCTGATTGTTCAGCCCACTGTGATCTGCGTAAGTTGTTTTAACAGTTGTGTACCAATAGCAAACATTTGCCTGTTGCCTTCCTGTGTCACTGAGCTCCTCTCTTTGCCCAGGAACTCCTGGCCAGCTGCCACAGACAGTAGACTCACCATCTTGACTCGGTCATATTTGTTAACTCGCTCTAGATAAACACAGCTGATCAGCAGCAGCCAGTGTCCCTTACTCAGCTACTTTTCCTGACAAACTCTATAGTCATGAGGCTCATTGTGTTATTGATTTGGAGGGTGACTATCTTCGCCGGGCTCTGGAGAAGGATACAGTCAGAAAGTGTGAAGAGTCAAAACACAAGGCTCCAAAACAAGCCGTGTGAGCCTCTACAACTCCTAGGAAACAACTTTTTCCAGGTTGACCAAGGAAAGCGTGATTTAACAGACATGAGCGTAATCAATTCACTGGTTCCAATGGAAAATGACATTTGTTGGCTTGCCCAAAGAAAGGAAAGAATGTGAGTTTAAAGAAGGGAAAATATTACAGCTAAAAGGGCATAGTTATCTTCAGGGAGGGTGATTAATTGCCTGAGAAATACATGGTCTGAGAGCTCATATATAAATGTTCAGTAAGCACCCAAAGCCAGTTCATAACAAATTTCCTTGGACGTAAATTTTGCCAGACTTGTTAGTTTTGCTTTTGTCTTAAAGATGTAGGGATATCTTGCATTGAGGCCACAGTTGCAGAAAGGATGAGTGTCAGTGACTGATATGGGTACCTGGGAGAGTTGCTGCAGGGAATACAGCATCCTGGCAGCCCCCTCCCCTTCTAATGATTCTTCTCATCTGCAGTGACTCTGGGTCGCTCACAATTACCAAAAGAAAATCCTGAGAATCAGAGAGCCAAACAGTGAGCAAAATGATTGCCTGCTGTTGTCTGGTCTGTCTGCTGTCTAACCCTCTGCCACTGCACCAAATTACTTGTCTTGCATTTTCTGGTTTGAATTTTCCTTTCTAATGCTCTGAACAGGACTATTAAAGCTCTGCTAAACCAGTTCTGGAAGAGGAGAGGTAGTTTCATTGGTGCTGATTGGTGATCTCCAGATACTACCAGAGGTCTGCTGTGGGAAGGAGAAAGGAGTATTTTCACCACTGACAGCTGTAGCATAAATCTCTATTAGTTTTATTGTATTTGGTTAAAATAGTTCTCAGCTGAACTCTCTGTGGAAGTCAAGGCTACACATTGCCCCTGTTTTTCACCCTGAATAGGGATTTTGTTCTCAGATCCTCTGATGTCATGAGCTCAATTTTACTCTTGATGCAATGCCCACTTGCTTTTTCCCTGACTGCCAGCAGCACAGAAACAGGCACACAAGGATGAGGGAGCCCATGTGTCCAGTCACCTACCCACCAGGGCACAGGGCTGAAAACAGAAAAGGAGGATTAATAGAAAACAGTCCAAAACCCAGTCCGAAAGACATGAATAAAGCTACAGAACTGGATAAAATGGTCCCTCTTACCTTTGGACCTGCTGTCTCAGCTCTGGAGGCAATAACAAGCTGGCTTTGTTTTTGTGATCCAGCCTCTGGTTTGTGGGAGAAGGCTGGCAGCCAGAGGCCCTTGCCCCGTGCTGGCAGGGGAGCTGGGGAACGCTCACTCCAGGACAGTCAGTGGGGAGATGGATTCGGGAATATTGTGCGCACCCCAATAAGTCTTTTCTACTATTTTGTTATTTGGGCAAGCGTGAACCTTTCCAAGGAAAGGATGATATAGTAGAAACAATACATAATATTTTCCAAGTAACTGTTCCCTAACCTACTATTTTAAAAAAGAAAATGATAATCTATTGTTGGCATATGCCCTGTTCTACTGAAAATTACTTGAGAATAGAGCAGAAGAGAAAGGGGGGCAAACAAACTGATTTTGATACATCATTTTCTAGGTAATTTATATTTCTTTACACAAAAGCAGCAAAGAATTTGTTAAAATACGCAATTGAATTAAGAATTAACATTTGTGGTAGAGTCTGGATAAGCCTGCAAGAAACTGGACAAAAATACTGAATTTCAAGTTTTTAGTAGTTCTCACTTTTAACAATCACAATTCTGAAAAGTCTTACCAATTCTTCCCCATGTGATCAAAATGTTGTAGAACAGGATAATAACAATGAGTGGTAATATTTTATATTAGCTTCTGAAAAGTTCATGAATTTGTCTCAGCTACTGCTATGTATCTCCATAGAAGATGAGTTAGAAGAGAGGCAAATATCCACATTGATGAAAAAAGGTGCAAAAGAATAATAACCATCTTTGTTGAATTATTCGTCTTTCCAGCAGGATTATTCTAAAACTGCTGAACAGTATCAGTTACTGCTAAGGTTTCCCCATCATTTCCCATTTGCAGGTCCTATTTTCAGTTGTGTATAATGTTTCTGAATGCTTCATTTGGACAAAATTTTCCATGTCTAGTGTCTGCTTTAGCCTGCTTTGTTTGTGGAAAAATTCAGCCAAAATGATTCATTGGTTTCCAAGTAAGAGGTTAGTTAAAAATACATTGTTTTTCACACAGTAAAAATGTTCTGATCCCTTTTTCCTGAAGGCACTGAAGTATCCCTCTCATTTGAAACCTGGGATTGGGCTTGGCAAGAAGGCTGAAAGGAGAGGGGTGCTCAGGTAGTACAGGTGGGCCTAGAGCATACTCTAATGTATAGGTACTATATCAGCAAGCCCAGAAGTGTCTCCTCACTGGGGTCCTGCCAGCAGATGTCTGATAAATCTGCTGCTGAGTCATTCATCCTTTTCCCCTCTTCCATATCTACCACTCCTGTGCACGTGCTATGCAGCTGTCTGCAAGAACCGGGGAGCTTTGGACTCTATGCTTGGAATGCTCCCTGGCTGACCAAAAATTGCAGATGCTTCTCTCTCCTTCTCTCTCCTCCTCCTGTCCAGGAGAAACTGAATTGTGGGTATTTGGCTGATGAGTTGTTAACACCTGGGAAAAGCAGCTGCTATTTTCATGGGCAACACCTAGTGGCTTGTGTCTGATTTTCAGGTCTTACTATTTTCAAGGATGAAATTGCAGGAAAAAATTAATTTTAAGAACTTCTCCCAGGTTGCAGAATCAGGTCTTTCCATCTGTGGTTTGTACAAGATGTCTGCCTTATTAGTTGTAGAGAATAAATACAGGGTAATATGCATAGCGCTGAGAACTGGTTGGCAGGTTTTAGGCAATTCAGCAGCTGCTTTTACGGAAAAGGACAAGGTTTGTTGTTATATGTCTCATCTCTTTGCACAGCGGGAGTACAGAGGTCTGGTGCGGGTGGGGAATTCTCACAACCCATCAGAGAAATGGGGCACTGCCGGGAGGCTGCCGGTCTGTGTGCTTGGGTGGCCGCGCCCTGCACTGCATCAGCACATCCTGTCCTGGCTTCTCACTCACCTCCATTTCTAATTATTTCCTTCTGCATGCGTGTAGCAGGGTACAAGTGTCAGGAGCTGGAGCAGGACCATGGGTGAGGTGTCCAGGTACCAGCACCCGGCGCGGGAGAGGGTGTGTGTGTCAGTGTGTCACTATCGGACAGTGTCGCGCTGGCTTAGCTGGTGAGCAGGACAAGGGGCTTGCTTCGGAGTTGAGCGGGGTGTCTGTGTCTGTGTGTGTGTATTTGAACACCAGCAAATGGAGCAGGGCAGTGGGACTTCGGGGCTTGTGAGTCCAGGGCACAGCTATCAGAGGGATTCCCATCATGTATATGCAAATATATTCCCACTGATGGGTCTTCATCACGTACTGCTGGAGGAGGGAGCAGGGTTAGGCTGTTTGTGCTGTCTGTGCACGTGCAGGTGTCACTGTTGGTGGTTTTTTTGGGGTCAGTCTGTGTATTTGCATATGTGCTTGTCACATGTTTGTGCACGTGTGCCTGTTGGGGATACGTGCTCAGTCTTGCCACTGGCTAGGCCTGGGGACATGCAGCAGCAGCAGCTTTAGCCCTCTTGGGGTGCCAGAGTCAGCAAACCCAAATAGTTAGGGTATTTCTACAGTGTAGAGAAAGCACCCTGTGTGCTACTGGGAAGGTGAAATGGGTGAATAAAGTAGGCAGATAAAATTGATAGAAGTATTTTAATAGTTCCCATTAGGTGACAACTAAAATGTTATAGTATTTTAGCCCCTCCCTCTCCCACAGCCCGTCAGTTTTTTTAACAGTGATGCGTGTTTGAGGCACTGCTGGCTGGCAGGGAGGCAAGACCAGGACGGCTGGAGAACTCGAGTAATTGTCCCTTGGTACCACAAGATGGCAGGACCTTAGTTTTAAATCTTTCATATTTCTACGTTCTTGGTTCTGCTTTCTTCTTCTTCTTCTTCTTCTTCTTCTTTTTCTTCTTCTTCTNTTTTTTTTTTAATTTCCTGTCATTTTTGGGTTGCCTGACACTCTAAGGTACTGCTATTTACATTGTTAAACTTAGAAACTGAGTATAAATGATGCTTTTTTGGTTATGAAGTTTTGTCTGCATAAAAGCTTTTCTTTAGCTCTGGAGGGGATCAAACACTTTAAAAAATAATACTGCTTTATAAGTATAGCTTGTTTTAGGTAAGTGCACCTTTCTGGTTCTGGGTTTGTACCATTTTTTTCCTTTTCTTTCTGGGAGTAGGCCAGCCACTGCAAATATCTTTATACTGGTATAAATTACAGATGCAACAGTTTGCACTTAAAATGCCCCAGCTTTTGTCCCTGGGCCACACCTTAGTAAAATGACTTATTTGAC